>JAJLXS010000015.1:0-207234 GCA_030571355.1 Maudiozyma serrabonitensis | reverse complement strand
TTATTATTTTACAATGATGGCCTTTATATATGCCATAATTCTTTTGAACACTTCACCAGCATAGATGGCTGGTCTTTTTAATTTTTATGTTTTGTTGCTGGTCTTTTACAATTGCTGGTTTAAATCCGATATTGCAAATTATCTCTTTACAATATTTTTGAACTAAGTGTCACTATAAGTTACCCTTAGTTTCTGACAAGTAATATCGCATTGTACGAAGATCACTGTGTGTCGCACTGATATTTAATTTCCAGCAAAATGCACAAGTTCAAAAGTATGGAAAGAAATCAGACGGCAATAAACAAATTTCCAAATAAATAAATTTTGTCTCTTATTAACAGAAATGGATTCCTCTAATAATATTAAAACCCAACAGTTTGCGTATCATATAGATTATGCTTAATTTATTCTTATTCTCCCCTCTCAAAGAGGAAGAAAGAGTTCTGCTTGAATCAGGGGACGTCCGCAGTATCAAAACAAAAGTATAGCGAAATATATTCTTTTTTAGGAATGAGATTGTGTGAATTCTGAAACTTTAACGTCATTTTATGCATTTAATATGCAAATGTTGTAACATTTCTTATCCTAGGTCACTGATATGTGCTTTTGTCAAATATTTTAACATTTTGTGTCCTAAATTAATCATTATGCATAATAAGTACGAAGAGATTAACTGATTATGTGTAAATTAGAAACAAACTAAGTGTTAAGTATAAATATATCATCTCTACGTATGTACAAAAATTACAAATTAAAAGTGTTTAACTATTGTTATCTTATATACCTTTTCTAATAGTTCCTGTTCCAGGGACTAACATTTAATATTCCAGATGAACCCCCTCAGGGGTTTTACCAAACAGACTAACGTTTAACAAAATGATAAAGAAAATGATAATAAATTGTATCGTATCAAAGTCCGAATTCAAGTGCCTATGGGATAGGCATGTGAATGCAATTGTACTTGCTGGTTTTATACACTTATTCGTTACATATACAGTATTGAAAACAACACATAACTATTCTGTATCTACCACAAATGCGAAAATACACATAGAGAATAACAATCTTCTTGTCTAGTACGTTTCCTTTCCTAATACAAGAAAAATCTTGTATCTTCACAAATGCTAATAAGAGGAACTCAAATTTTTAGTGAGCAAACCAACCATTGTTGAATATGGATAATAGATACCAGTTTATAATCAAAAAGGTCTAATAGATATTTGCTAAAGTTATTTTATTTTGAGCTATTTAGATTCTCAACATTTGCATTCATCACATCTGCCTCCTTCTGAACTTTTTGAAGCCAACGTTGAACAAGTTTATTATATTCTTCATTCAATGATTCAAATTTATCCTGTAGAATGTTGTTTTCAATATTTGTGCTTATTAATTCATCATTTAATTTTTCAATATTTTTGTTCATAACATCTATACGCTCTTTCAGATCCTCTATATTTTGATCTTTAAAACTATTTTCCTTTTTCAAAGTATCTAATATTTGATCTATTGTAGAGGGAGTGGTAGTGTTAATATCTCCTTCATTAGGTGAAACTTCGTCAAACAATTCATTGTATTGTTCCTGAACTTGGTCACGATCTTTCAGCTTCTTAATAAGGACAGATACAATCGCTTCGTTTTCCATGTTTCCCCCCTTATTCTATTTTGCGTAAATATAGCTATTTACTTCATATATAACACAAATACCATCAACTATGACCACAATAAACAGTCCAAACCCGCATATTATCGTTCAGTTTGACTGCTAGAACAACTTTCATTATCGTATATCGAATATTAAATTATTTGTTTAATTGATGTCAAAAATTGCCTGCGCCAACATGTCCGTGCGCTGCTTGTCAATCAGAAATTTGAATTAACCATTTCCATTGCTTGACATTTCATTATATAACAGCATAGCAAAATAATAAGGTTCATGAGTTGGTAGTTTCAAATTTTCTAATAAATTACTATAAATCTATTGAACAAATCGACAGTCAAGGCTCTACTTGATCATATTTTAGTTAGGGCAAAGATAACTAAATGGTCGTGATTGATTCACAATTTTTTTTTTCATAAGGGAGTAAAGCAGGAAAAACCTAAAAGGACCTTAACAAATAATTGTACAAATTTTTAATCAAAACTACAACTATTGTACACATAATAGCCATAGAAAGCTTATATAAACATAATATGGAAGAAGATTCTGTTAGTGAAGAAACGCAACCATTACCACTACAGCCTCAACAGACCTCATGGTTTAGTTGGTGGGGCAATAATAATAATAAAACCAATGATTCAAATAATGGTAACAATAATGAAGATCAATCTAACGAAATACAAAACGCTGAGGCAGCCAATGAAAATAATGGATGGTATGCAGGATTAGTGTCTACTGTAAATGCACTTCCTATTCCATCGCTTCGAAGTCATGTACAATCAGTAAATGTGGATGACTCAACAAGATACTCCCAATTAGATGTCGAGCAAATAGAATTTTTAGAAAGTGAAGCTAAAAGTGTCATTCTACAACATTCACATTCTTGGTGTTGGTTTGAAGATCTAACAAAGCTGGATAAAGATTTACAAAGTTGGACAGAAAGACCAGGTGTTGCGAGCGTATACGATACAGGGTCTGGTAGATGTCCTTTACCATTACCTAAATATCCAATGGATACACATCCAGGTTATCATGTTTATATAAAAAATTCACTATTATTACCTCAAGAATCGCCGTCTGAAATATACCATACCGAACCTCTTCGTACTAAGATTGCAACGGGATTTAAGGATTATTATAATTTTCCTAATGGGAACCATTTGTATTTGAAGGATTCTAGAGATCATTTATTAAAAGAGAGAAAAATTATTATTATTAGTGTTGTTGGATGGTTACCTGAAAAATATGAAAAATTAACATTAGGTGAACAAAGAACTGCACAATATTTTTCTAAGAAATTAGCTCAGTCATTAAAGCATGAATGTCCCTCTGAAATTTTATCCTTATCATTCGAGTGTCCTTTAGATAGTAAAGAATTAAATGAAGTTTTCGATGAATGTACTCTATTATTGAGACATTGGGAACACATATTTAGGGATACAGAGGCAATTTATTTCATTGGTGTTTATCATAGTGTTCCATTAATAATACCTTTAGCCAAATATATTCTAAGTCAAAATGAAAAATTTAATTTTGATAAAAAAGCATATGTAGGAATGCTGGCCATCGAATCATGCTTTCAAGGATATAGATTCTGGGATCATAGTATAGATAGTAGTCAGACAACCGATACTGATAATATAACTGCCGAAAATGATTATAGTAAGATGCAGAAAAATAAAGAACGCAGTTTATTCCAAGGACTTCATAAAAATGAACAGGATATTCTTTCAAAGATAAAGAATTACAGAGATATTAATTCAGAGGAATCAAAATTATTACAAGCGAACCTGGATTGGTTGCTTTATAATTGGGATTCCTTTCGTTTATCAATGGTTGGGAAACTTTACGATAATTTTATGACAGTTACACAAAAATTAGCCATTGATTATTTTCATCCAAAGATCATTAGAAATGTATGGGTCGATGGCCAATATTTTGATCTGGACTCTAGACAACCGGAGGAATTACATTTACCAGATTATATTATGAAGACTCCAAGATTTGAATACGATTTAACCATTCCTGATAGAAGAAAATTTGAAATATCGTTAATCGATAATTTTTTACTTACTCAAAATATGGGTAGACAAGAATTTGTCTCGATTTTAAAATTAATTAGTCCCTTTTTCATTTCGAGGTCATACAATCCGAATACAGTTACACCATCACTTAAAAAGCAAAAGACTGCAACAACAAAACAGTGGTTTCAACAAATGGAGGCTAAATGGAATACCATCGAACCAACATTTGAAGGTAATTTTTCATTCAATGAATTACCTGAAAGTATATCGACTATCCACAATTTCTTAGAATATACACAATATCTAACAATGAAGTCGCCAGAACTGTTTCAAACATATAGTGAAATTTATGATGATGATATCATCTTTAAAAATTTTATTGAAAATACATTATTAACTAGAAAACCACTCACAAAAAAACATCTGGTTATCTTAAGAGACAACTTGAACCCTACAAGTATCTTGAATACTGTTAATCAGTACGATCTAGTATGGAAGTTTCATGAGTCTCTTTGTAATTTTATCAAGATAAAAAATGTTCCTATTCAGGATTATCCAAAATGTCTGCATTTTACCATTTCTTTGGATAGCATTCTATGGAGAACCATATACAACGACCCAAAAAGGTTCGAAAGGAACAATAAAGAAGCAATACATAGGTTAAAACAATTACTTGATGCGTACCAGACATGGGATCCACCAACAAAAGGGCTTGTCCATTTGAAGAATGTGCTAAGTGTGTTGTCCTCTTACGACAGCGTCCGTTTTCTCATAGAAGATATCCAAACTTGATAGTGGGATATATACATACATACATAAATACGTGCATACACACATATATATATTACATCGAAATGCAAATACCGATGTAACTAATCATCAATTGCTTAGGATGATCCCATTGTTATTTAACCAGACGTTCATTCCTGTTAGTGTAATATAGATCAAATTTCATTGTCTGAGCTACGAACGTCTCTGAGCGACACCGGTTAAAAAAGGAGCCTCACTTTTTCTGAATTTTTTGCCTCTCTTTTGTTGAGAAATCGTTTAAGGTAGGAAAGAAGAAGAAGTTACATGAACTAGTCGATTCTCATATTTCATTTTGAGTTTTATAGTTACAGGTTGTATCGGGTTTTACAGATAGTGACAGAGGTGCAGAGACGATCGATAAAGGCCAGTCAAATAGAAAAATTCAGGGACTTGAATTGCTATCTATTATCACAGGAATTATTTATAGTAAAATCCTCTCTCTTTTTTTGCTTAGCTTAAGAGAAATTATACCTATTACCAGTTATTTAAACAACTACAAACAATATTCTTCTACCTAGTAATATAGTTGAAGATATATATAGATACAAAAACAGAAATGTCAACAGCTACATCCTTTACAGAGGAGCAGAAACAAATTACACTTAAAGTACTTTCGAAAGATAAGAGTGAATTTTATGAAATATTGCAAGTGGAAAAGACAGCATCTGACAATGAAATAAAAAAAGCATATAGGAAACTAGCTATTAAACTACATCCAGATAAAAATCCTCATCCTAGAGCTAGTGAAGCCTTTAAAGTTATCAACAGAGCGTTCGAAGTACTTGGAGATGAACAGAAAAGAAGTATATTTGATAGTACAGGAAGAGACCCAGACGATAGATCTATGGGAATGAACTCTTCTTCAGCATCTGGGTTTGGCCAGCGGGGTGCTGGTGGCCAATTCCCACCAGGATTTGAAAGCATGTTTTTCAGAGGTGGACCACCTGGAGCCACTGGTGGCGCTCCAGAAGATATATTCGATTTCCTATTCAATATGGGTGGTAACCCTGGTGGATTTGGTGGGAACCATCCTTTTATGAATGGTGGTGGTGCAACAACTTTCACTTTTGGTCCTGGTGGTTTTAGAGCTTACAATCCTCCAAGAACAAGAGATCAAAGGAATAGACAAAGAGAAGCGCAACGCCAGCATGATGAAGAACAAAAATACAATGATATACTTAGGGTGCTTGCGCCAATCCTATTATTTTTCATTATAGGTGTATTTGAAAGATTTTTGAGTTAATATGAAATAATTCAACACAAAAAATAACAATAAAAAGGACGATTAAGCTTGACATAAAATAAAATAAAAATACTTTATGAAAACAAAGTAGCTCCTATCAACAAATAACGGCATAACATAACATTTCTGTTATTGGAATGGCATACATTTATTATGTGTTGCAATAATATTTACTAAGATAAATGATATTATTAGCCTCTAAGAGAGACCTTATTTTTTAATGGAACACTAAGCAATAATAAAGCCCATTGGCATCTTCTAAATTTTTGACTCGTCTGTTATTATTACATAATATGAAGTTCAACTATTACATACACCCTTACATAGATAAGTATTATAAAGTATAATATAAACGAATAGTTTTATTTAAGAACATGGTCCCAAAAGAATTCATATTACCTCCGAATTAAGCCTTCTTTATTATCATTCCATTTTCTGTTTTCAAAATTGGACGATACGATGAGGCCAGATTACTTGTGTCAATTTTTTGTAGGAGTAATGATAAATGTTCACTAAACTATATAATAAAATTATAGTAAAAAAAAATGCAAATGGTGACAAGAAATCGATTGTGTTATCTAATCGATTCGTGACAAACATACTAACATCTATACAATAGATTTACAAATTGAACTTTATAATGACAAATGATAAGATTTATGCTTCTAAATCCTTCATCCTTTCTTGAACTATATGTTCGATATCCTCATCTGTTTCTTTGTTGTTTTTAAAGCCAAACTTCTTTGAAATTTTATCTTTAATTTTATCAGCTGGTAAGCTGACGTGACTATCTTGAATCATATCATAGTCATTTTTCGAAAATCTTTTAATCATTTTACCGCTTGGTAATATTTCGTAATCCTCCTGTGAGTATTTACTTGAAAGTTTGCCGTTAGTTTCCAACGATCCAGCTGTTGACGGATTGGTATCATCGATGACTAGAGAGTCAACATCAAATATGTTATGATGAGAATCTGAAGTACTTATAGCATTGTCAGCATTGTCAGTCTCTAAAATATCCTTATGAATAATCTTGTCTTTATATCTTTGAATAGCATTTGGATCATGAGGCCATGTCCAGCCTTGTCTCATTTCATTAAAAGCTCCCAACTCCAATTTTTTCCGAATTTCATCTTTCTTTTCTAATTCAGCAAAGATATCAACATCACTTGGCCAAAAAGTTCTCTTAAATGTTTGATAAACAATATCTAAGGTTATTGGTAAGAGAGCCAATATAAAACAGGTGCACCAGAATGTAATATCTCTACCAAAATGATGAATAAAACCATACGGAACGTCATAAATTCCATCAGATTTATTGATTACTGGAAGTGCAACCATCCAAATTAGCCATCCTCCACAAGATAATGTAACAGACACAAATGCTATCCAGTTCCTATTTCTCATCTCAATAAATTGTGCTTTCATATTTATCATGGCAACAATTGCAGTGAAGTTGACTACACCAAGTGGGTACATACTATTATCTGTTAATGAAGTCCATCCCCAAATGATAATGTTTAAAAATGTAATTACAACGGATATTAGGGCACCTTGTATAATCCATTCTATGAAAATCTTTACAGTAAACCCTTGAGATAATCTCCCATATGAATACAACTCTGGAATTGTTAATAATGTTACAGGTTTAAGGTCCTTCTCAAACATACCTATACAGAGTACAGGCAAAGAGGTAAATAATGTGTTAAACATAGATAAGGACCATGGCTCATATAAAGATGAGCCAGAAAAAAGAGTATACCTTTGGAATATTAATTGAGTAAGGTAAAATGTCAATTCTTTGTAAAATGTACACAAAATGAATTTCCCTGTACGAATATAATTGTAACGTCCATGAACAAAGAGTAATTTCAATAAAAATCTAAATTGCCCTATAGAATAATCAGAAGATCTGGATGCCTGTAAACCTTCCTTACCTGCAATACCAATACCTATATCAGCACTCTGAATCATTGCGATGTCATTCGCCCCATCACCAATGGCTAAGGTGACTGCTGATTTATCAGCATTTCGAATATTGCTAACCATTAAAGCTTTCTGGGATGGTGATGCACGGCAACAAATAACTGAGTCGACATTAGTACATAACTCAATAAACACAGCCATATATGTTGGATTCTGTTCAAACATTGCTAATGTTCCACCGTCAATAACCAAAACACAGTGTGCCATATTTCCTGAATCGGCTTCTTGAGATATTACATTCATTTTGGAAATAATATTTTCATCACTTGTTGTCAAAATAACTACAGTGGAATAATCGTGTATTAATTTACAAGAATAACCAATATTAATTGCTGTTTCACGCTTATCACCCGTTAACATCCACATTTTAATACCAGCTCGTCTAATTTTTTCGATAGATTCTGCGACGCCTTCTTGTAATTTATCCTCAATAGCAGTGACACCTAGCAGTATCATATCATTTTCAATATGACTCCCGACTTCATCAATAAGGGCCTTCCTGTTTACAAGTGAGGTTTTAGCATTTTGATATTCTTCACTCCATGTTTCGTAATCCATGTTGTCAATCCATTTATATGAATACAATAAAGTCCGTAGACCCTCGGTGGAGAATTCATCAATAGCCTGTATCGATCTTTCCAGAATGTATTCATCGTTCAATATCAATTCATCACTTCCTATATACTCTTGCATCTCACTATCTTCATGGTTGTAAGTGTTTTCTACTGTGGCAGAATTAATTTCAGAGACCAGCTTAGGCGGCTCATTCTTTCTCTGGTCCATCGACACCCTGGGACCATACTTTTCGAGTTGTTGTCTATGTAGCGATTTTCTACTTTGTGTCACAATATTTCCTAACTCCTGGTTCGTCCTATTTACGTTGCTTAAAAATTGATCAATTGATCCAATCGGCATTTCAGGATCTGTTAATTGGTTGACCGCCTTTCTCGAAAGGCTCTTTCGCATAGCCTGCAACGATAGACTATCTCTACCAGCAGATATATTTCTTTTTAATCTTAATGAGTTTCTTGGTGCCTCATCTTCATATGCAATATACTCCAAAGATTTACGTTGTTGAAGTACCAATTCTGCCTCATTTTCTTTACGCTCTCCGGTATTATTATTCATTTCTTCCATTTTACGTTGTGCCAACTCATTATTATGTAGTCTTTCCAATATGACATTATCTGCACCTTTAGAGATCAACAAAACCCTACCAGCTTCATCAGGTACACGAATAGCTACTGACATTCTCTTTCTTTTAGAATTAAATTCTATATAGTTCAAAATTTCGTAATCCTCAAATACAGGTTCTTCTGAAAAACCATTTGGATACGTTTTTATTGTAAGTAGATTTGCGCTTCTATTAAAAACAACGAACCCCAAATCCCTTGCCGCTTTTACTAAAGCAAGCTCATCAGGGGAGGCAGCCTCGTAATCGATAGTATCGTTATCATAATCTTCAGAGTTGTTTTCAGAAATTTGTTTTGGAATACATGTATGACATAGTGCCAAAGCCAAAATAAAGAATTTTGCTTTTTTAGAAAACAGGGAATTCGGATGTAGTTGAATAAAACGTAATAAATCGAAAGAACTTTTAATATCTTCGACAGACTCTATCTGTGTACCCGATTTAAGCGCCTCCTTTTCCTTTTTAATCTCATTATTTTTTTTACCCACGTACAGTGAGCTCAATGATGGACGACCAGCGTACCTCAACGAAGAATTTCCTTTATAATCAATAGATGCCCTTGGTTGGTTCATAGTATTAATGCTCTTCCTTGCTGAATCATAGGTGTATTCCTTTGGTTTGTTACCCATCGATAAATCACCTAAAATTGCTGATTCACCATACGAAATAATATCTATGTCAGTGCTTTGATGTGATGCAACTTTAGAAACACTATCTTTTGAGGAATCTCTGGATTCCTCATCTATGTTATGTTCCCATGAAGAACCACATATGGAGAATTTTTTGAATAACATTTTATTATCAGTCAATGTACCTGTCTTATCACTAAATATATATGACACTTGACCAAGTTCTTCCAGAATGGTGGCAGTCCTCGGTTCACAAGGAGTGTTTGTTTCTGCATAAAACATATCAATATCCCAAGCCATTAGTTTACTTTGCATCACTTTAATAATTTCCATAGTAACATACAACGATAATGGAATCATTGTATTGTACATAATGATAAATGACATGATTGTTGGTGCAACACCGGCGTCCTGTTCATACAAATACCATGCTTGGTTATTATCAATGGATTTCTTATTAGCAAGTTTATGACCAAGGAAGGAAAATAATGAAATGAAGATCACAATAATTACCATAAACGCGATAATCAAGTTGATATCCTTTTGTAATTTTGGAGATTTAATTCTTGGATTACGTAATGCATTTTTTCTTATTTTAGTCTCTTCACCAGCGAATATGACCATACCGATAATATTTTTAGTGTTCCGAATTATGCTACCACGATATATAACATTATCCGAACCAACTGGATATTTCTTGACAGTATTGTTCTTGTTATCAAGGAGCTCCAAATTGCCTTCAAAATTGTACAAATCAACATTTGGATCTTCTACTGTGACTTGAGCATTAATATGAGCTAACCCCGACGTACTACTGGTAAGTTTGTGTAGTTCTGGGTGTGGATGTTTATTCTTTAGATTTGTTTCACCATCTAGAGCCATCGTTTCAATGTAACATTCACCATTTTGTCCATCTGTCGTTAGGAGAAGTACATCGGCTGGTACCCAATCATCTTGTTTAAGTAAAATAAAATCACCAACTTTAAGATTCTTCCATTTCTCTGCTATAATATCAACACCATGTCTATTTTTCAATAATTCAAAATTTGTAAAGTATGTATTGAGAGCACCGACACTCTCTCCCGAACTACTATTACTATCATTTTTACTTATAATATTTGTTGTTGATGCATCTGTCAATGTGGGGGAATATAGTTCATTCTTGAACATTCTCTCTTTCTTTATCAAATTACAAGGTTTTCTATTTTCTTCTTTATCTAATAAATGTCTGCAAAAATCATCCCAAGCTTCTCTTGCCATAGAGATAGCCATAAATGCAAGTAGAGGAATGATTGTAGTGTACGTACCAGTCGTAGACCAACCAGGGATCATTTGTAAAATTGAGACTAGTAAAAAATATGAATTAGCTAGTTTGGAAAACTGAGCATATAATTGCTTTGGAAGAAAAGAATATATTGTATACCTTGATGATGTAATGGAATTATTGACATAAGGTCTGTCTGTACGTTCATCAATTAAGAGAGATTTATATTTTTTTGAACAATATTTAACAAACTCTGGTGAAAGATGATCTAAACATATAGGGATATGCCTACCATCTTTTGTATGCATTTCACGGGTTCTATTTAAAATCAGATCCAATATCTGGGTTATTACACGTGGATGGCTATCATTATCTTCTAAATCATCATCATGTTCTCCCTCATCTTCAAATAATTCATCTACCATAGAGTCCGGGTTCGTAGGTTCCATCTCATTTTCTTCTATATCGTTTAGTTCATATCCTTGATTAATTTCTTCTGTAATATTGTTACTACTACTTGTAAATTTATTATAAAGATGTTTGTTAAACATTTGTGTTCTTAATGATGAAGCTCTTTTTCGTTTAACATCTTCCTGTGACATTATTATTTGCGTAGAATGTTATTATTATTTCTTCAATTATTCTACAGTGGAGCGATTGATCTGTGAAATTAATTTATTAAACTTTATTTCTTATTATCTTCAGTTGTTTGATCGCTATCTGAGATGATCTAAATAAATTAGATCGTTTTGACCTTATAGTCACGTCTTTTTGAAATGGTTACAATTCCGAAAACTGCTAAAGAAATATCTCTTTAAAAAGGTATATTCTTTAATTGAAGGAAATGCTATTGTTTTAATGAAAAGAAAACAAACAATTTTAATAAAACTATGCGGATTTAGTATCAATGTATTCGGTAATCCCTTTTAGTTTCACTTGCTGCACTGCCCCCCGCTCCTTCCATTGTGGTGAACCCCGACTTTATAGAGAGAAGGAATTTTTGATAATTTTCTTTTCTAAAGTGAAGGAACCTCTAAATTTCTAATACTAAAGGAACTCTAAGGTTTCATCGATTATTACTTGTATATATGTAGTCGGAATTATATCTAATGCAAAATTTTGTAATATTATTTACGTGGTGGATATATATATATATATAATATGTTTTTGAAGTAAGCTATGACGGAAAGAATTTTTGCTTCATGAGTATTCCCTAATATTGTATAATATTGGAATTCCTTCTTCTGAAACGCATAGATGATGACTTTTATCTAAGTTTGTGTTTGTTTTCATAATATTGTTACAGGACTGAAGATTACCATTATTCACATTTAAAGTAGTCCTATTAACATCAAAGTTCATTTGTTCGTTATTGTGTTTTCTACATCTTTTTAACAATTCAAATGATTTCTCAGTTCTCAAGTTTTCTCTACTCTTCTTGTTTTCTGCAGAAAATTTCAATATTTCATCTTGAAGTTGCCTTTGTAATTGTTCATCGGATAATTGTCGCATACTTTGATAATGGACAGATATTCCACGGTTTGTATCATTCCCCAAGGTAGGTTGTAATTCACATTGTATGATTGTTTCGTCTTCGTTGTAGTAATCGTCGTCACTCGAAACAAATCCTCCTTCTTCTTCATCACTATTAGCAATTTTAATAAATTCTACTTTTCTGTTAAGATTTATTGATGCATCAAGTGGACTTGGGGCACGGAGAACATCTAAGGAAAAGCCTTTTCCACAACTGGAAGATCGTGTATCCGATACGTTTCGGGATATAAGGTGGTCTTGTTGGGATATTTGACTTATCTGATCAGTGTGAGAATTACGTATTGTGTCTATCAAATGTTGTAGACGATTCTCAACTGAACTGAAGTCATTTTTAGATTTATCATATTTTTGCATTATTTCAATTTGATCCTCTAAAGTTTCTAAAGTTTCATACATCAAATTTTGTTGTCTTTTTATTATTGTCTGGTCATGTGAAATATTTATTATCGATGAAGACCAATCTAATTGAGAAATTTTAAATACACTTTTATTTTCTTGTAGTGAGGAAACTAATATTTTAGTTGTGTCCATTAACGATACTAAAGATAGGTATACTTTATTTAGAATAGAACACTCATTCTTTCTTATTAAATTTTGATTCTTTGAACATTTAAATAACCTTAAGATTTTTAATTGGAAATCGGAATCGATAGTCTTAGATTGAATCATACCATCATTAAGAATAGATAACAGACAACAAAATAAAAATTTTCGTAGAATATGAATATTCGAAATGTTTTGTGATAGAGAACTACAATGTTGTGTTAAACATATACGCAACTCAAAGGTACTCACGTCAAACATTTCGCAATAAGTATTCAAACTATCAAAATCACAACATGTTAACCATTGACGAATAGTAGAATTTATTTTGAAGAACATTTGATCTGTGGTGAAATGTAAGATATCATGAATTGTTGAGATATCTGTTCGTTCAAAGGATGACTTATTTTTGACATCATTTCTCTCTTTTAATTGCTCCTTTTTGTGGAGTACTGCTGAATTCTTTTTAATATTTAACTCTTTATATTGTAGATGATATTGACTGACTAAAGTGTCGAGATTTTCAAGTAGAGGAGTCATTTGTTTAATTACTTTAATACATCTAGCTCTAAGATGACGTACCCTCAAATTAGTCTGTTGAAACGATAGGTAAAGTAAAACTAATATAACAATAACAATTCTTTTAGTATTGCGTTGCAATGATTTATTCAATTTTTTTAAAGAATAGATGACCTTTAAGCAGGAAAGTACAGTACTGCTATAGTCTAATGTTTCAATCAACAAAAATTTATAATTCACTCCTTTTGAAACCTTACCACATCTAGTTTTCTTTGATAATTTAATAGTTTTATTCAATTTTTCATTTTCTTTATTATCAAAATCCAAAATCGAACTTTTAGGTTTTATTGGATGAATATAACTGTTTAGATCGTGTAAAAAGGATGAACTGATTATATTGTACTTGAACTCCTCTATAAATTGATTATTGCCATTATAAGGTAACTTTCTGAATACTGATTCTATTATATTATTCCAAAATGGAGATATGGAATTACCGAAACTAGAGTTGGAAAAATAGGGACTATCAGGAACTATGGTTGGGGAGGAATCATTGAAATGGACAGATTTAGGTAATGATATATCTCTCTGTTTGATGGACAATAGTAGATCCTGATTGTTTATAGCGATAGCCCCCGAATTATCATTTTTGTTGACCTTTTTTAATGGCTTATTAATGTTAGGAGTACTATATAGTATATCCTCATCCGGACCATTCTCCATGAACAATTGAAGGCCAGGGTTATACAATTGTCTCATGAATGTATTACTCATCCGAATAAAACTGTACTTTTAGATATTTTAGTAATCACTTTTCGATTTCTTGGGTCTGTTATGTTAATTCTTTATCGTAAAGGTTAAAAATTAATCAATAAAATGTATCCTAATTTCTCCAAATAAAAGCTTACTTTAGATGTTTTACTGATTATTCAACTGTATTAAATGGATTGTACTTAATTGCTTTAAAACACACCTTTTAATGTCCTCTCTTCTGCACAAAATAAATGTGTTTTCACCATTAATTTTCACTGATCACCTTTGTTTATATTCAGATCAGCACGGCATTGCTTGTTTTCATTTTACTTCTTTTTGATTGTTAACCATTTTGTATCTTTCTCTTTTTCGCCTGCTTTTTTTGCTTTGTCTGCGCGGTTTCTGTGAAAAGTATAATCAAAGAGAGAGAGAGTTGTCATGGCAAGACAGTGAAAAGTTTTGGTTGCAAGAGTTAGAAGAAAAGGTACTTTAAGCCTGGACTTGAAGGAAAGTAAGGAACATCCTAAACATCACAGCATTCAATCGCTCGATCATCCTAGCTGTCATCCAGTGATAACCTTTTTTTGTAGAAACTATTTCGTGAAGTACTATTAGTTGCCCACAACTACTGAATATGGCTGTAATTGATTTCGATAATAAGTTAATAAAATTAGCATTGTTTGCTGGACCCAGTCTCTTAGCGAGATACCCTCATTATGATTATATACACTTTACTCTGATCATAGCATATTTTATATTGAACCAAGAAGGGATAATTCTTTATAATCCTGTGTTTTGGACATCATATTTGAGTGCAATTGGTGCAACTTTTGATGAGTTTCACAAATGCAATATGATTTGCTCCGAGAGTGCTAACTTTAACCAGACCAGTTTACAATGTACTTTATTATCTAAAAACTTTGTGATATCTGTTGTACTAAATATAATAGCACTATATATAGGCTACGCCAGAGGTAGAGGTAACCCTATCCATGGCAGAGAAAAGAAGATACAATGAAACATTTATAATCTATATAGATCGCGTCGACCTTATAATTCATAAATCATGGGTAGATAATACATATTCAAAACTGTAGAGGTAAAAAAACAAGATTACGAATGCATTTCTGCATTCTAATTGAAATAAAAATTAAAATATTTCCAGTAAATTTTGTTCTTATATATATGTTAATTTCAATAAATAAAGTGCATACCAAATTATTTTGGTCATACTTCAATCGACAAACTCATCTTCATCAAATTCATCTTCATCAAACTCGTCATCCTCGTCAAACTCGTCATCTGAGTTTTTATTGTCGTCATCTGAGTTTCTTTTACTATGCATTGAATGTTGGTCATCTAACACGCTAACCTTTGAAACACCTGTAGATGGTGCTGGTGGCTTAGAGATAGAAAATTGAGCCAGAGGACTTTCAATATCTGTAGCGTCAATTGATGACATGCGAGGTGACGCTAATGGAGAACCTAACTTTAAATATATTTGTTTACCAATATCTTCATTAGATTTCTTGTTTGGAATCATTTTACCATCTATATTTATATCGGCATTAATTGAGTCTCGAGCGATGGTTAAATTATCCTTCTTAGAATATCCAGCTGCAGTAGGTGATGCAGCTCTACTAGATTCATCCTTAATGTTTGGTTTACTTACGATATCATTATCACTTATATCTGAGAGGTCATCTATATTTAAAATAGGTTCCCTCCAAAAGTTGACGTCAGTATATTTTTCTTCTTGATTAGGTCTGAAAAAGGATTTGGTTTCATTCATACTCAAATCTCCATCATTGGGGTTTGAATTATCGTATCGATCGACACTGGTATTAACTGGTGATCCAGGCATCGTAGAATGTAGGCTTCTAATATCGTCGTCAATCACATTAACTGGTGGGAAAAAATGATCTACTAATTCATTAATATGCAAATATGAACTTTTATAACCAGCAAGTTCAAGCAGTTCCATATGAACTTCACCTTCTGTATTAATAGTAAAAATACGAGAACTAGGTATTCCGACTGTCCTATAAGAAAGGGCATCCGTTATACGATTACCAAATCCTGCAAAAAATGGAGTTGGTTTGTCCTCAGTATCAAACTCATTATAATGGTATGTAATTGGTGATTTTACTTTTACTTTATCCTTCATATCTGAATTATTTTGAGAAGGTGATTGGATTTCGATAGGTTTTTCATCGGTATTATTACCATCTAATTTTATGTTATCCTGTGGACAATCATGTTTAATTCCAATATCAATATGAGTAGCTGAGGATTCATCCTCAAAATATAACGACCTCACATCGTTCAGGCATGCAATCTTGAATACTTCAGGCTTCTTTAATATTACTTCTCTTCTTAAAGCAGCCATTGTTCTATCAGGTGATAAGATAACAGGTCCTACAGGTAATTTATAGTTGTCTTGCAATATAGACCTAAGATAACTTCTTGTAGAGTCTGCTTGTCCAGCACCCCTTGCTGTCAGATACAGAATATTATAACCATTCCTTGAAATTTCATTAAAAAGACGTGCTACACCTGGGTGAGTCCAGTCTTTCCCGATCATTGCCAAAACGTGGCCTAATGCATCTGACTTTGTAATCGTACCATCAATATCACTAATTACAATTGGTACATCCCATCTCCACACAAATAATTTTGAGCTAACCACAGCTTTACCATGATCGATAGAAAATTGTAGGTCATTCTCACCATATATTAATCCCAGTGACTTTAATTGTTCGTTAGTCAGCCTAATTGTTCTTATATATCTTTTATCATCCTGGGATTTTTTTAAGGACTCTTCTGCGTTATCAATTTTAAGATGTTCATCCTCATTCCCAGATAATGCTTCTTCTGAAGGTATCTCTATAGACGAAGTAGATGGAGCAAAATCCTCAGTATCACTTCTAAATGTATTGTCGCCAGACAGTGATAGTACTGGTTCACTAGCATTAATAGAAGGTGACCCAATAGGTGACATAATCTGCGTATCTCCAGAATGTTCATAAGGATTAATTATTCTTATAGATCCATTAGGGTCTTCCTTTATAAATTGGGCAATATCCATATCACTCCCTAACTCGTCCTTCAATAGTTGTTTCAACTGCATATCAGTATCATGCATCATATCTTGAGTTGGTTTATAACCTTCCATATCTAGTAACAAATCACCATTATTGTCAGATTTACTTGGAACATGAATTTGAGTTAATCGTTTATTTAATTTTTCTTGAAATCTCTTGGTAAGGTCGTAATTTTCTTCCTCCCCCTCTTCTACTCGTTGCTGAGCTTGCTGCGAATTCTCTTCGTTTATATTTAGATATTCGGGTTCATCAGATCTCCTTTGACTTTTCAGTTCTGGACTACTTGCAGCACTAGCTACAGGAGATGCCAACAATTCATCTGGTATACCCTTTAATTCTTTACTGGTTTCAAAAACAAAATATGCTTCGCCATTATCGGCTAGTTTCATTGGTAAGTCACTTTTCTTACCATTAATTATAATATCTACTCTTTTCTGTGAGGGCTTAAGTATCTGAAACTTCCCAAACCTAACATGGAATGGCGAACATGATAGGTCACCATTTGGTTGCTCTACCACTATAACATCAATTGCTCCTGATAATGTAGCGGGATTGATTTGAGACCACGTTTTTGATACCGAGCCTATAGCTCTTCCAACGTATTGCATTCCTCTTTTTCTTATTAATGTCTTATTGAAAAAAGATATACAAAGATTGCATAAACAGATGTGTAAGGTATATATATCTTGGGGTGTTATCAAAGACTTTTATGTAAATTAAGTAACCCTTGATTTAAGTATATTATCCCTCAGACTTTCAGAGTGTATATTATATAGGATAGAAAGTGCATTGCCCCAAGTAAATCTTACTGCCGAAAGAAAGCAGCGAGCGTTTTTCCATAATGGCGCGCGCTCAACATTATTAATAGCCGTAAGAAGATCAACGGTTTCGAGAAACCATGATGACATATTTTTAAAAACTTGAAAATAGCAAGTGACATATCACAAGTCTGACGTATTTTAAGTGTTTTGATATTCTTTGAAAGGTTCGTTCACCATAGCCTATGTAGCACGGTCATTTTGTATCCCTAACTACTTGTTTAACTAAAAGATATTGACATTATTAGTTACTATTTCTTGTGGTTTTGTTGAATGAAAAAAAAAAGATTGTTACTCAACGAAATGTTACAGATCATAAAAAAACCTAAACTTGATATATATGAAGAGCTTCATCTTTGAATTTGATGTAGTTTTTTTATTCTAGATATATATATATATATATATATATATATATATATGAATGTATGTATGGATGGATATGCGTATCGATGTAAAACTGACTATCATGCACATTTACTCATATGTTATTTACAAAAAGAGAGGGAGAATATCAACTAATATACAATTAATGCAAAAGTAAGACAAATAAAATAGAATGAAACGGAATATCATTGTGGGTCAAAAGATAGAGAAGGATATTAAATCCTTGTTGTTTTATAATACGTATGATTTACGCAATTGTGTTAATGTCATTTGGTATAATAAAAGCATTATACTACTTTGTATACTTGTCCAAACAAATCTTGGTCCAACACCACTAAATAGACCTATGAGACCTTCTGTTCGATACACTGCTTTGAAACTTTTAAATATAGAATCTGTGAGGACAATGGGTTGTTTCTTATTATTTGTATTGGTATTAGTTATGGGACGATGTGTTGTTGTGGAAGTGCTTGGCAAATTTCCCGTGCTTCTTTGAGTTTGTAATCTTGTCTTCACCACATCACAAGGTGTGGTAATGATACCTGCCAAACCACCAGCAGCAGCACCAGTAAGGATCTCAAAGGGTAATGAAAGGCTTTCTGAATTTGTCTTTTTTTTATCAAGTGAAAATGCAGCTTCTCTAAATTTTTCATAGAATGCAAATTGCAAAGCACTGAAAGGTAAATCTCTTGCAAGAGTAGCATTATAACCATAGAATAAAGCACGAACACCTTCAATCTTGGTTATTGTCTTTGCTGCATCTCTAAGATTTCGATAATTGTAACCTGAAAAGAAATGTTCATTATTATACTTACCTTGTAATTGTAATCTTGTCTTTAATACTTCAGATGGAACATATACAAAACTTGAAACAAAATCACCCAGAAATCCAGATACTAAATGAGATGTTGTATCATTAATTCCCCAATCAGTAATCATTTTTCTTTTTGTAAATTCATAGGTTCCGAAAAAGATTGCAGCACTTGGAAATGAACCCAACATCGCAGCAGAGTAACCACTATACAGGCCTCTTCGTACTCCTTCCTCAATCAATATGGTATTATATGATTGAATCATATTCTTATATTTTAAGATATTTGGTGCACCTTGTTGTCTAGTCTTTACAGTGTCTAAGGAATGCATTACAGTATCACCGATAATCCCACCAACCCCACCTGCAAGCATACAATGAAAGAGTGATGAATCAGCATTTGAGACATCTTTCTTAGGTTCCTCTGGAGGGTATTCAGGTATATCCATGGGTGGAACTTTACACTTCAAATGATGAGGGGTATTTACAATGGGAATTGATGAAGAAAAGTTCCACATATTATGGGAGTAAAATAAAAAATAACAGAAAAAAGGGTTTAGGACTATTGTTGTTAAAGAAACTAGTTTTTCAGAAACAACCTATTCAATGAAAATGCGGTCTATCGTATGTTGAAGATAATTTAGAGTTATATATATGTTATGATATCTGTGATAATATGTGATCATTTAGTAGTCAATAGTTATCTAGATAAACTCTTTGAGTGATTGGCTTCTACAGAAAAAGTCTGACAAAAAAATCTCTTTAAAAGGAATCACTCTTCTATTAAACAAGCAACTTGTGACGTTCACTTTAATTATGCTGCTAGAAGATACTTGATATAAAACCAATTGTGTCTCATCACCTCTTGCTATCATCAATCGATAAACATATAAACATACTTCAATCAATAAAATGTTGTCAATATCTCTCTTTCAATTCTCGACTGCCTCGGACTCGTCCAGTTCACTTTTTTCTGTTTGCTTCGCTTTTTTACTCAAAATTTTGTATGATGAGTTCACCTTTTTTTAATTAAAAATTAGCGGTCACGTGGTAATGACATATTTTAGGCGTTAAAACTATTAAGAAACAGTTTTGGCGTAACGTGTCTCACATTAATAAGATGATAAAACAACAAGATAATACAAGGGATATACTCGCAGATCAACCAACAAATAGATAAATATCTTTATCCAGACTACTATATCTTTATTGAAACATGTCATCTTCTATTAAAGCCCTGGACCCGTCTGTAGTTAATAAGATTGCCGCTGGTGAAATTATTATATCTCCCGTTAATGCCTTAAAAGAAATGATGGAAAATTCCATCGATGCTAGCAGTACCACTATTGATATACTCGTGAAGGAGGGTGGTATTAAATTGTTACAAATCTCGGATAATGGTTCAGGGATCAACAAAGAGGATTTACCTATATTATGTGAGCGATTTACTACTTCAAAACTATCTAAATTTGAAGATTTAAATGAGATTAATACATATGGGTTTAGAGGTGAAGCTTTAGCCAGTATATCGCATATTGCAAAAGTGACAGTGACTACTAAGACTAGTAATGATAAATGTGCATGGAAGGTTTCATTTGTACAAGGTAAAATGATCGATACTCCACAACCAATTGCTGGAACAAATGGTACTACTATCTTAGTGGAAGATTTATTTCATAACATGCCATCAAGACTAAGATCATTAAGATCTGCTAATGAGGAATATAATAAAATTCTAGATGTTGTTGGAAGATATGCCATACATTCTTCACAGATAGGGTTTTCATGTAAAAAATTTGGTGATTCACAATTTTCATTATCAATAAGAACAACATTGAATACCAATGATAGAATACGAGCTGTATATAATAGTTCCATTGCTGCAAACTTAATTAATTTCGAGTTAGATAAAAAAGAAGGATTACCGTTAGATAAATTAACAGGTTATATTAGTAATATGAATTATATTTCGAAAAAGGCCATATCACCAATTTTTTTCATTAATAATAGGTTGGTTACATGTGATCCTCTGAGAAGAATATTAAATCAGACTTATTTAAATTTTTTACCAAAGGGAAATAGACCTTTCATATACCTTAGTCTAGTTATTGAACCGACATCAGTAGATGTTAATGTACATCCTACAAAACGTGAAGTTAGATTTTTAAACCAGGATGAAATAATTGAACAAGTATCTTTAAAAGTTAATGAAGAGTTATCAAAAGTAGATACTTCTCGGACTTTCAAGGCTTCATCCATACTTACAGGTTCTCAATCTATTGCACAAACATCTGCAGTAGCTAGATCACAATATTCATCACGTCAAACTCAATCACAGGTTGATATAAAGTCAAGCAATATTTCACCAATAACTCCAAACAAAATTAGAAAATATGAAAATAAAATGGTAAGAACTGATGCATCACAAGCAAAAATTACATCTTTTTTAAAATCAAGTCAATATGTTGAGACAAGATCATTATCTAAGGATGATAATAGCAAGGGTTTTAATCATGAAGAAGAGGATGATCAGGATAAACATGACACCAATCTTTCGTCCCCAACACCAAATGTTGTAGATATAAGCGAAGATTTAGGAGGATCACCTAAAGAAAATGAAAACACTGCAAGTAAATCTACTCAATCTAAGCATCCAGGGAACGATTTTAACTACGTTGTAGTCAAGAATAAAAGAACTTTGGTTAACTTATCTAGCATTAAAGAATTAAGAGAAGCTGTAGATGAAAGAGCTCATAAAGAATTAACCAACATATTTGCAAATCTCAACTATGTAGGTATTGTAGATACGGAAAGAAGACTCATCTCCATACAATACGATTTAAAGCTATTTTTGGTTGATTACGGTGCAATTTGTAATGAATTGTTTTACCAAATAGGTTTAACAGATTTTTCAAATTTTGGGAAGATTAACTTGTTAACTGATAATCAAGAAAACTTGAAATTGGTAAACTTATTATCCATATTTAAAGAGCTTTCTAAAGAAGATGTGAATGAAATTATAAGCTCTTTATGGAATATGAAAGAAATGTTAGATGAATATTTTTCAATAAAACTTGGAATTGATGACGATGATGGAGAATTAAACCAAATTCGATTAGAATCAATACCCCTGTTGTTAAAAGGATATAATCCTTCTTTGGATAAGTTACCCCTTTTTATCCGTCGTCTAGGAACCAAGGTCGATTGGGAAAGTGAAATAGATTGTTTGAATGCTATCCTAAAAGAAATTGCATTATTATATGTCCCACCGATCATTAAAGCTCTTGACAAAAATGATGAAAATGTAACAGATGAACAGAGGATCGATTTTGTAAATAATTCCCAGTCCCTTGAAGCCACATTAGAAAATGTAATTTTTCCTACTATTAAGAGGAGATTTCTCGCAACCAATGATCTTGTGAAAGATGTAGTTGAAATTGCAAATCTTCCTGGTCTCTATAAGGTCTTTGAAAGGTGTTAATGATAATGAATTCATGTATTTAAACTATTTATTATTTATAATGTGCACAAGAATACTTATAAATTGAATAAACACCACTTTCTTTCCGAAAATTTTTAATTTATTCAAATATATTACTAATGCTATGTTGTTTTTCAAATTCATTGACAATAAATTTGAATTCGGTACTCTCTTTGTTTCTTGCAAAATATTCTTTATCATTTTCTGTATTGTTATTATTGTTTGTATCAGTAACATCACCAAATGAAGGAACACCCTTAACTAATACCAATGTTCTATTACTGTATCTGGATATTATTTTAATATCATCCTGAATAATTTTCAGAACAGGATGACTCCAATTTGATGATGTTCCTTCTACTCTCACTTTTTCCCACATTATGTTCATACTGTTCAACCTTTGCACTAAGTATGTCAGTTTTACACATTTATCTCCCAATAATATTGGAAGTGCAAGAATCAGATTACCCAAATCATTGTTTAATTTTTCAATCTGAGGGTCTGGTTCAAAAATGTTATAAAAGGCGTAGAATGGTACCATTCTTGAGAGAGATCGTATGATCAATGGATGCTTGTTAAAGAATGTCAAATCTCGATTCATATTTTTTTCTATAAGACGAACCATAATTTGTAAATAATGAACTGATAATTGTAAAGAATCGGCAGTATTGAAATAAATAAGATACATTTTATGCAATTTCCACTGAACCGTGGAGAGTAGAAATATACTAATAAATTTTTCGAACTGTGAATTAGTTGATTTCTTTTCAAAAGTTAAATTACCAATTTTCTTTTCAAAAATTGCAAGTTCCCTCTTTATTGCATCAAATGTTTTTATCTGTGGTTTAAAAGATGTAAGAAGATATTTGTCTAAATCTCTTTCCAAAGAAGTAATTTTCCAACAAAGTGATTCGAAACTGTCCTCTTGTTTATATATATCAAAATTTGGCATATCTTGATAGAATGCAGCATGCTGAAGTAGAGAAGGGATTTCTTTATGAAAGCTATTTTTTTTATTAGGGTTCTCTTGTTGATAATCTTGTATGCACATTCGCATCCATATTTTGGAAAAGACTTCTTTTGATAAATCCGTAGATTCTTCATCGGTGGCAAGTTGTTTATAAGAGTCAATGTTGAAAAATCTTGCTATGTGGGCACTCTGGGTGAGTAATGTATCACAGACGAAATAATCAGATAGTTGAAAATTAGTAGTAGATAATATCAGAAACGATTGGATAGATCTCACATCTGGATTTCGATTATTGTCAGCCAGTTGCAAAAAATGCAAAGAACATTTGATAAAACCTTGCACAAGAGTTAACTGTAACGATTCCGACCATTGTTGATTTTTATCAATGCTTAATTGTTCACATATTGGTTGTACTTGAAAAGTTTCAGCTATTGTCTCTAGAGGACTGTAGTACACACACATAGAAAATATTGCCCAAAGTAATGAATTCCAATAGTAATCATCTATCGAAAAAAATATCTCGTTAGGTTCCTCCTTGAATAGTTTTCTTCTATTCCAATAATTTTCCAATTGAACAAATAATTCACTGATATCGCCAAGGCATCCAAAGTATAAAGGACCCAAATTCTCTACAGCAAAGTTCAATAACTTGAATGAGTCTTCTAATTGTAGGTAGTCTGTCCAAAATGCACATTCTGCCAATCGGGCTTCAAAACTTGGTATCTTGTGAGTTATATCTATATTTTTCGTCTTAAATAGTCCAATGTCAGTAATCCAATACTCATAACTATTCCACAATCTTAAAATGTTCGAAAAGGAATCTTTATCATTTCCAAGACTTGGTGCTTGGATAAAATCATTAGTTACTGCCTTAATACATTCACTTTCTTGTCCTCTTCTAACACAGTTACCACATGGAATCTGCCTATCACATTTTACCTTTCGTTTTGTACATACAGCGCATGCCTTTTTACTCATACGTGAACTTACCAATTTATTCATCTGATCGTGAAATGATTCCAATGTTTTGTATGGTGTAACTGATTAAATATACCTTGCCTTTAGATATTATATCAATGAGCTCTGACGTCCTTTATTATTTATATTTATATTATAATTATTTACTGATGAGTTCATGGAAACATGTCGCGTTTCGCGTAAGCAGTTCCTACGACAATTTCTGGGGGCGAGGTAGGGTAGAAACTGAGAGAGAGAACTATATAAAATTATCAATTAAAAACAAACAAACTGGGATTTATTATATTATTAGAAAGTTCAATACATAATAAAGTGTTTTTTAGAATTAGTCCATAATAACATAAAATAAAATTCAGTGATGTGGCACCATACTCATGTGGACTGTCTTTGTCTGTAGATAACTCTCAACACCATACCTACCCAATTCCCGTCCTACACCACTCATTTTGAACCCTCCAAAAGGTACAGTAACCTCTTCATCATTTGATGAATTAATCCAAACTGTACCAGCTTGTATATCCCTTGCAAATCTATGACCACGACGGACACCCTCAGTAAATACAGCAGCAGCAAGTCCATAGCGTGAATTGTTTGCCATTTTCATGACCTCACTGTAATGGCAGAATTTCGTAATGACAACTACGGGACCGAATATTTCTTCTTGTAATAGAGCAGATGTTTCTGGAACATCTGTGAAAACCACAGGAGGAATGAAAAACCCTTTGGTTTCTGATTTAGTTGGTATTGGAAATAAGATATCTCTTTTACCATCCTCGTTTTCAATATATTTCATGATTCGATCATACTGAATTTGTGAAATAACTGGACCCAACGTGCACTCTGGGTTGAATACGTTAAAATCTGCAAATGAGTAGTTTTTTCTAGCATAATCTTTGAATTTAACCAAAAACTCATCGTATAAATTTTCATGTACATAAATCCTTGAATTAGCAGTGCAATTTTGACCACTATTGTAATAAATACCGTTTGCTGTCCAAGCAACAGCATTATCAACTTGTGCATCTTTAAACACCACTGCAGGTGATTTACCACCACACTCTAAGCATACCTCTTTCATATTGGACATACCTGCACATTGTAGAATTTTACAGCCAACCGCAGTACTTCCTGTGAAAGATATTTTGTTTACATCCATGTGTCTGGAAAGTATCTCTCCTACTACATTACCATAACCTGGTATAATATTAACTACACCCTTAGGAAATCCTGCTTCCATTACTAATTGAGCAAAATATAACAAAGAAAGTGATGTATTTTCTGATGGCTTAATCACAACAGTATTACCAGCTGCAAGAGCACCTTGTAATTTCCAACACGCCATTGCTAATGGATAATTCCACGGTACGATAAGAGCCACAACACCAAACGGTTCTCTTAATGTGTAACAAAATTTGTCATTACTAACTGGTATGACTTCACCATTCGTATATTTACCAACAGCACCCGCATAATAATTCGTTAGACTGATTACTTGATCTAAATCTGCTAGTGCATTGCTATTGTAGGGTTTCCCAGCATCAATTGAATCGAGTGCCGCAAGAATCTCCTTGTCTCGTTCCAATAAACCAGCAAGTTTTAACAACAAATCACGACGTTCTTTCACAGGTCTCATTGACCATGTATAGGTATATACATCTTTTGCTATTTCAACAGCAGCATTGACATCCTTTTCTGTACCTGCATAAAATGATGCAATCTTCTCACCTGTTGCAGGATTATAGGAATCAATCTTCCCACCGTCAGAAGATGGTACAAATGTACCACCGACAAATATGCCAATTGGTACTTTAATAGTTTTGTTTAATTGAGGGATGTTTATAGTTTGAAACATCATTGCATATAGTATATATCGCTTATAACTTGAAAACTTCCAGCCTTATGATTAATCTTGATATAGACTTCCACTGTAAATGTATATTACCTCCACTTAAAGTGATAGCATATTGAACATATAAAACAAGTAACATACTTAGATAAAGAAATACGTTTTACAGACGTCCTTTTTCAAAATCAATCACCTTTTATTTTCACCCTTAAAATAATATTTTTCAACGGATATATTAAAAGTCCGTCTCCTGACTGATTCCCGTCAAAAAACTGTTATCCCTTTATCGGGCACATTCATAAGAGATAAGCAATCTTTAATGTTTATAGTTCAAATAATTTGATTGTCATTAAAAAAAAAATTCGTATATTAAGGTATGTATATGTATATTTGTATGCAGTTTTATGAATGTTTAAACAATAAAGAAAATGGTAATGACTAGATATGCATATCTTATTGATGAGAAATCATATGTTGCATTTCGTCAGTGATTTCTTCTTCGTCTGTATCAATTTCATCATCTTCTTCGTTTCCATCTTCTGGAATTTCGTATTCGTCATAATCGTATTCATCTTCATCAAGATCGTAATCATCTTTATCGTCTGGAGAGTTTCTTAAGCGATTACTAGTGCTACTCCCAATGAGAGTCTTATTACTTAGCCTTTTACTACTTCCTACAATTGGAATATCTCTACTACTACTCATTGAGTTTCTTGGGTGGAAGTAGAATGCATATGAACTTTCGTTATCTGAATAGGTAGGTGGTTCCATTGGTAGTGAATCCAAATTAATTTCTTCTTGGACAAGTAATGATTCAGGAGATGTACTAAACTCAAATCCTGGAGGAGGAGGTAATAATTTACCATTTACATCTCGTAATCCTTCACCTGTAGCAATAATACCACCATTACTATTCCCAATACTTTCTGAATTTTCTGCAATATCGTCATCATCGTCATCGTTATCTTCAGCTCCGCTTTCTAATAATGTATCTTGGCCATAATTTTCATAAGATGGAGGTGGTAATTTCATACCATTAATTTTACCATACCCCCATTTCTTAACATTTGCCTCGATGTAAACAAATCCATAAGTACCGAAATTGACGTGAACTCTGCAGGGGATATTGGCACCAATGATGGGATATAAATATTTAAATTTCCAACCACGAACATGGCCACCTACAGATTTTTCACTTAATTTTTTACCATTTCTAGTGAAAAATACGGTACCACTTCTAGTTCGATAACCGATACCAATGACGTCCCCCTTTTGAAATGCTGGAAACAAATGTTGTAAATGATTCTCCAATGTAAAGGAATCATTTAGACGACGACCACCAGTAGAGTCGTATGCAATGGAATGATGATGTCTACCAGGTAATCTGAAATATGGATAAGGTGATGTACTCAGACCGAATGAAATTAGTTCATTATTTTGAGCTTTAACATTACCCACATTAAAGTCGTCTAAAGATTCTAAAGATGAACCAATGGAATGTGTATTTGATACTCTATCGTTATGATCACCATCATTATCCTCTAGCAATGGTTGACTTTGAGAATTCTCGTCTACAGGTCCACTTGTTGTTGTTGTTGTTGTTGTAGACATATTTAAAGTATTGTTAAGGCTGTTATTAATTTTACCATCTGCAGTATTAACTTCAAAAATTTTAAATTCACAATAATAAACTCTATTAATACAAGGTATTGGTAAATTTGATGTCACTGAAGCATCATAATTATAATTTAAGAATGATACTTCAGTTTTATTTTCAATTAATATAGTATCATTAGGTAAATTTGAATCAGGTGAAAATTCCCATGCACTAGCACCTTCTTCTTCAATAAATTGTTTAGTTTGTTCATTTATTATTGGATCAATAATTTCACCAGATTCTGTTGGTTGATAAGATACTAAAATTGGTGGATTATTTCTAATATACTCTTCACCTTGTCTATAATAAAATTGTTCTTCTGGAGATAATCTGTCTATTTTCCCTCTAACTTCAGCTGGATCATCTAATATAGTTGGCCATCTTAAATTCATATTTTCTATGAGTCTTGCATTTCTATCAAGATCATGATCACCACGTGTTAAAGAAATTCGTTGATTTCTCGAACCAGTAAGTCTATCTGAACCAGTGACTATTCTAGAGAGAATAAATTTAACAAGTAAATAAATCACACAAACTAGAATATACATTAGAAACATTGTACCTAGGGAAAATAACATTACATTAAGATCAAAATCTTCTTCATCAGTATAATCTGGTTGATGGTCTCTTTCCTCAAGAGAAATTCTAGCCGATGCAGGGATAAGTCCAGCAGATACATGCCGACTCTTCAATATTATCAAAGTTAATATACTGGGTATAAATGGCAACATAATTTATAATTTGTGTATGTGTGTTTGTAGTTGTAAATAATCTGCAACGTTAGTGTTTATGGATAATGTGTTAAAATAGGAGTTAACAATAAAAATAAAAATAAAAAAGAAACGAAAAACAGCTCGTATAAATGAAAGATATTAATGAAATATTGATCAAACTAACAGAAGCCAAATAAATAACACAAAATCTAGTTTATCCACAGTGATATACTTATATGTCGTCTCTTTCGTAAAATAATACCACGAAATTAACTCAGTTCGCTTTGGTTAGTTGTGCAATAATAACCAATAAATAGATTAAAAAGGAACCGAACACTTTAAAAAAACAAAGAATACAGTAACTTAAAAACTTCTTAACTATTTAATAACAATGTTTACTATATCTATCTGTACTTTCTTAACGCTTGCAACCAATTCATTTTACTTTAAACAAATCAATAAATCAACTCTAAAGAAAGTGTTAAACTCTCTTTTATATATATACATATTATTAATATTTGAAGAAACGCATGGGCTCATATCCATCAAGCAAGCAAGCCCCTCTCTTCCTTCAAATTTGAAAGACACAGCCAAATTCACTCCGCGAGATAAAATTTTGCTTATAATTCTTTCTTACAAAACGATCACAGAGAGAGAGGAGCTCCGAGCCATTTGCCTTTTCGGTTAGACTGGGCTTCGTTTATTGTTCCGAGAACATTACAAGAAGGATAGCAACAGTAGTAGGGCAACAAACCGCGGCAGTCAATAGTTAGCATATATTTAAAATGTCTTCTGGGGTGCTAGTTACGTCATATGAACGAAGGAGACAGACAAAGAAGAAGACATGTTCATTTTTGATATATATATGTATGCGTATAGATAGATCCTAGTCTTTGTGAATATTTATGATAAGTCAAAACGTGCACCGGAGTTTATAGAATATAACAGTTTAGCACGCATGGTCTCTTTATCAATATAATCTGGGAGTTTTAACAGATTCACACATGTAGAGGCAGTTGGTAATCTTGTTAAATCATTTCCTGCATTACGAATTCCGAATTTTGGATCTAAAGATCCAAAACCTTGCAATGGAGCCTGTGGTACAGATGTAACAAATTTTAAAAATTTGCATCTCTCTTCAGATGTCATATCATTAATAATATCCCAAAAGTTTTTAATTGTAATATCATCTTCTTTGTATCCACCATATTCTGTATTATTTTGAAGATCAATAATATCAAAATCTTTTTTACCACCTGAAATTAACATTTCGAATTCTTCAGGGTTAAACATTTCTAACCATATTGGTGGAATCATTACACTAAGACCTCCATGGAAAGCAGAAACAGCTTCTATCAGTGAATTATCTAATTTATACTCTGCAATCTTCAACACATATTTTAATATATTATGTTTGTTGACTTTTGTTTTACTACCATTCGGTATTAGTTCAATTATATTCCCTTTAGAGTCATTTATTTCAAAATATAAATCTAAGGAATCAATTTCCTTTGAATTATCGATGGCTAATAATTTTGTTAGTGTCCTGTATAAAGTACTGTCCAAACTGTTTAAATCATCAAATGTAGATCTAAACATATTTGAATAATTCAATAATTTTTTTAAGAAAAATCTAGCAAAATCAATATCAATCAGTACATGATCGTATAGACATTTCCCAACAATTTTACCCATAAATGACAATTTTTCTAAAGTCATTGCATCCCCCGTAGGATTTGGATATAATTCATATTGTTCATTTGTGGTAAATAATCCATATTTAGCATCTTTAAATCCTTCTTCAGCAACACTAGTTAAAAATTCTTTAGTGACACCACCGCCATCTATACCTTCTTCAGGACCGAATTCATTGATAAATTTTACTGATAATGAAGATTTAAATAGATCGCCTTTGTTATTATATGCTTCCATTGCATCCTCTAATATATTATCTCTTGAAATTGTTGAGGTCCATCTACCTAAACGACCAGGGATCATAGCATTTATAAACGCCTGTGATGAATTATCGTCTATACCTAATTCACGTCTATCCAATCCAATTAATGTATAAAATATTTCAACCCGTTTATCAAAATGAATGAAAAAGGGAACCCTTATTAGAATTTCTAATTTATTTATATGACGAAGTGGGGTATTACCAGACCACGTTTCAATCATATGTTTTAATGATTCTGTCTTCAGGTTTTTTTGTGATAACCGTATTTCAGGTGAAGAATGTGGATCTAAAAAATCACTGGTGCTTTTATAATACGAATTGAACTGATCAATTAGTTTATAAATGGTAGTCTTTACAAAGGCTGGATCGTTGATAGTCCAAAAATCAGAATCTGTTTTCTCAGAACAAAAATGCGTCCTAGAGTCACGAATATATATCTTAGTCAATAAATTAATCGCAACATCTAGAAGTTTACCTCTCGTTTCTTTTTGCTTATTCCATAATTCGTCAAAGACTACATCCTTTAACATGATAGAAAATTTCTTAATTGATGATATAGGTATTGAACTTTGATCATTAAATATTTCAGAGTCTGTAGCTAATGCTAGATAAAAATCTAATAGTTCGATTGCTATTTCGAAGCTATTTATACTGGAGTCCCTTATATCTTCAATTGAGGTGTATTTGAAAAGGTCATCGAATATTTTTTCGCATAAAGTTTTATTTGTCAATAATACAACCAATAAATTATTCTTATAACCAATACTAGCCATTTTTGAGATATTAATATATGAAACTAATATCGATAGTGAGATTACGTCATTTGATACTAAATTTACCAGTCTTTTGGAAAATGGTGATTCAAAAAGGGATGCAATAAAGTAGTTATAAAATGGTATATCATTTACTATTCTGACCTCGTGATAATACGTTAGAACCTCTATCAGTTTTTGTTCTATATAATCCTTGTTTTGAACCTTTGTATGAAGGAAACAGAGATTATTAAATATTATTTGTAAGGAGCCCTGATCCAATTGTGTCATTGTAGGTAATAATTGATTTTCAGCAATAATTGGGAGAAGTGTTCTGACCGATAATGAATCGATCGGGTCCTCTATTACTGATGATATTAGAGGGAGTGTAATGTCCTGTATAGTTTCGGGGTTGATTCCTAATTTTAATGATGAAAAAAAGTTTGGTAATGTGTCTATTAAATTAAAGTCCAAATTGGGATTGTTAATAATAAAGGGTAAAAATCCTATCGTCACAAATTCAATTCCATTCAATAAATTTAAATTAATAATATTAATGCATTCAGGTAGTATATACCCGTTTGGTAATTTGCTCAATAAAAAATACGTTTTTTGATTGATTAAATTGTTGGGATATTGACTATAATAACTCTGATATTTGATCTGTAAGTTCTTCAAACGATCAATAGGTATATAAAAGAGTAATTTATAACCAAATACTGGAAAAAGGTGTATATCCTTTCCCGATATATCACCCTTAGGGTCAGTTGTATAATCGATATATTGTGTGGTAAAATATTTTGCAATCCCTAGATGCCTTCGAATTGTCTTTTGTAGTTTAATCACTGCATTGTTTTCTTTACGTTCTTGTGCTCTTTTTGTTCTATCTCTTTCTGCTTTTAGCAATATATCTCGTTTAGATGACTTAGATCTTGAACCTAGGTTAACATTCCTTCTTCTTGTTTCACCTGTAAAATTAAGCATTTTTTTTTTTTTGATGTTTTATCTTTTCTTAACAGGGTTCAAACAATGGAAAAGTCCTTTATATACAGATATTAAACCCTGAGTATCAATATCGATAACTACCGTTGTGTATTGTTAAAAGAAGTGTGTCAACTTTATCTTCTGGAATTGACATATTTTCCACCTTAATAATCATAGTTTGCATCGGATGGTTATATAATTTTACAAGGGAAAGGACGCCACCGCTGAAGCTCAGTACTTTGTCGATATTTGATTGTTATGCGAGAATATTGTGCGCTTAATAATTTAATATGCGTGTTGGTATATCTAACGTCAACTAGATACAATTATGATTAAATTATTTGCACTGTTTCTTACTATTTTTTGTTTATTTATATGCTAGACTATATGATTATATAATACGAAATACAGATTTGTTTTGTGATTTAAATAATACCACTACCTCTTTCTGTGTAATTGGGATGAATCGAGCCAGGAAGAAAAGGTCCATCTAATATTATCATGTAAAGGGTTTCGCTCATTATTCCAATATAGTGAAATAGTTTCCATTGGAATATCAGAATGAAAAAGCACTAATGAGTTAATTGTTTGAGTATATACAAAACATTTAACTAAATAGCTTTGTTGATCTCACGTAGATTTCTTTTTCTTTGTGGCCTCTGCTACTAATTCTTCAAATACTTGAGCTTCTTCTTGCTCGGTCTTTGTTCTATAAGCATTTTGGAATACTTTACCTAAAATCTTTAGAGCTTCTGCTCTCTTTATCCTTGTATTGACTGCAACAGATTCGTCATCTAAAACCTTACTAACTACACTTTTCAAAGTAGACATAATTTCAAATTTAGAACCGTGCCATGCGGCAGATAACACCTTACCCATAAGTAATTGTTCTTGTTCAGCCATTTGTTCAGGAGTAGGTTTAACTTGTTCGTTTCCGTTTTTGTCTAATAAAGGTGTATCATTCTCGTTAGCTTCTTTCATCTTTTCTAATTCTTTCATTGTGTTTTGAGCATCCAATGCAGCAGAAACTGTCCTCAATGTATCCATCACTAACCCACCTTTAGCTTTCATAGAATGATACATACCACCAAAACCGAAGAAGTTTTGGGAACCTAAAAATATCCTAGCTTGTTCACAATATATATCACCAATTGTGTGTAGTATATCCAAACCGAAAGATTCCATCTTTAACAAATTAGCCTCCTCTTCAAATTTCTTTTGGAAAGATTCTTTACAGGCATCATCATAGACACTTTCCGTTAAAATGGAGAGTCTTTCTGTTAGAGTTTTACTTAATCCTTCAATCATTTTTTCCTTCTCGATAGCCTGCTCTTCTTCATATATTTCTAATTTAGTTTTCTTTTTTGGCTTGTCATCTTGGGAGTTGGAAACTTCTGTCTTCGAACCAGTTGCGTTAGTAGTTTCGCCAGTTGAATGTGCAATAGATGTTTCTGTCACACCTGCTGGTGCACTATTTCGTGAATCAGTCCCATTTGAAGTCTCAGTAGTTGGAGTTGTTGTCTTCTCTTGTTTTTCCTTAGCTTCTTGTTCTTCCTTCTCTCTTTGTTTTTCTTTCTCATCCTCAGCTGATAACTCTTCTGTTTTCTGTAAGTTCTTCAACAATTGAAGTTCGCCAATATAAGATGCAAATGCATCACCACCAAAGATAACAGAGAATTGCTCAGCAGCATCTTCAAATCCACCTTGTGGAACAGCTTCTTTCTTACCGAATTTATCATACTTGGCTCTAAGTGTATCATCACTTAGGACCTGGTAAGCTTCAGAAATAGCTTGGAATCTTTCAGTTGCAGTTGGATCATTTGGATTCTTATCTGGATGTTCTTGGACAGATTTCTTTCTGTATGCTTTTTTTATCTCTACAGCAGTTGCTGTGGCTGAAACACCTAATAAATCGTAGTACGCAGAATCCACAACCATTCTTATGTATTAGTTAAATTTTGGTAGTTGGTAATTAGAAGATAATAATATATGTATGTTCCTGGTAATGTGTTATTTTACTATCTGTGGGTTCTAAATTAGAGGTAATTATGACTTTTCTATGTGTCAAATATTTTACTAACTTACTTGCTTGTTTCAGTTGGGAAAATTTTCAAACCAGTTAACTAGATAATTTTCAAATAATTCACAACCACGATCGATATTATAATCCCTAAAATATAGTAAATGCTTTATATATTGTTACCAATGCACCGCCTGTAATGTTAGGAGTTGTATTCAAATATAATTATCAACCTATAATTCTTTCAGCTATTTGTTGTCGTGTAGCTTTCAAGCAGATGTTTTTTTTTTCGCCTACAATAGGTTGTCTCGGGTTTCCCTCATCAATAGGGATATTACTATGAAACAATTGTATTAAGTATATAATTTAATATGGGTAAGTTTGGTCAAGGGAAAGAGCAAAGAAGAAATGGCTTTAAATAAGTTGAATTACCACGCTGGAGATATACATGTACTATAATTTATTCTGTTATGTCAGTATTAGATGTACTACGTAGGCCTAATTTTTTGGTCTTATTAATATGGAGGATAATTAACGCACTATCTGTAAATACTTTCTTCCAAGCTGATGAATTTTGGCAATCTCTCGAACCAGCTCATGTAAAGGCTTTTGGTTATGGTGAATTGACCTGGGAATGGAAATTGGGTATTAGAGGTTATGCATTTCCGTTTTTATTTGAATTGTGCTACAGGTTAATTAAATGCATAACCTGGATATTAGGATATTTGAATGTCGATTCCAATATTCAAGATAAATTTGAATATAGCAGCATTATACTGCTACCAAAACTTTTAATGGCAACATTTGGTGCTATTGGAGAGTACCATATGATTATTCTGGTTCGGAAGCTATATGTGTTGTCAATGGAAAATCATAAGGCTGAAGATAAGGAAAGTGAAGAGAAAGGTTCTTCCGATTATCACTGTACTTTACAACAAGCAACCTTAATAGCAAATATAATGTCTATGACAAATTTCTTTAACTGGTTCGCTATGACCAGAACTTTTATTAACTCCTTCGAAACCATATTAACCAGTATCGCTTTGTGTCATTGGGATTGGACTGGCGGGGCATTTATTTATACTTCAGAATTTTCTTTAGCGTTATTTTGGGGTATAATGGCATGTTTTATTCGTGTCTCGAACTCTATAATATGGTTGATATTAGGAGGCTTTTTAATTCTTTCGATTATAAAGAAACAAGAATATTCAAAACTTTACTTTTTATTCAAGAAAGTTACAACTATATTTTCCATTGTATTAGTTTTGAATGTATTAATAGATTACTATTTCTATGGTGGATTTTTATTCCCTATTTTTAGATTTTTGAAATTTAATTTCACAAGTCCATTATCCAAATTTTATGGCACAGCACCATGGAATTTTTATTTACTCCAAGGTGTTCCAATTATGATGGGTGCAAATTTAATACCACTCATATATGGTATGCATCATTCATTGTCTTCTAGAACAACTAGCAACATCATGTATGCTCCGTTTGTTCAAATGAAGTTTGTTGTGCTGTTAAATATTATTGTTTATTCAACCTTGGCTCATAAAGAATTTAGATTTATTTATCCTCTACAACCATTTATGTTAGTGATAGCAACATTTGGTTACCAAAGAATTAGAGTTATCTTTGTAAGATGGTTAAAACTGGTTAAATGTATTAGTACATTAACCGTAATATTTACAATAATAGCAGCATTTATTATTAGCGATTATCATGAATCTGGTGTGATATCTGTTGTCAAATACCTTCATGGATTGCCTAATGTTGATAGTGTTGGTTTTATTATGCCATGTCATTCAACACCATGGCAATCTTATTTACATAGAGACGATATTAAAGACTTATGGACAATAACATGTAGTCCACCGATACATTTATTGGACGATCCAAGAGCTGATGAAAAATTAAAAAGTTATATGGATGAAAGTGATTATTTATATGATGATATTCCTAAATTTATAAAAGAACATATGGTTAGTCAAGAAGTGGGTAATGATGCAAAACTAATGGATGGTTTTCATGAATGGCCTGAATATGTGATCATATTTCAACATATGGATGAAATATTTATGCATGAATATTTGAAGGACTCTTCATACCAAGAGATCAAACGATTCTTCAATTCATTAGGCCACTGGGATAGTAGAAGAAATGGTGATGTTATAGTGTACCATAGAGAGAATCAATAATTATATAAATACATAAAACATTTTATAAATTAAGGATATAATAAAATGATAGTTTTCATACTTTAATATTGTTTCTGCCGCGTCTAGTAATTTCCGAAGAGCTCGAAAATTTAAATTACCATTTGAATAATAAATAATAATATAGCTCCATATAGAAGGGTCTTCTTAAGATCTGTAATGAATATGCCAAAAGAAAATCATCGATACAGAGAGATATATGATATAATAAGTTACTTCCTCACGTTCTAAGTAATAAAGTTCCACTATGATGCTACGTTTAGGCAGAATTAAATCGTTTTCGGGAAACTCTATATTATTTAAGACTACCTCGCAAATCCCTAGAAGATACCAATCTGTGGTAAATAACTCAACTACTCACAGTGAAGCATCCCACAGCAACGAACTACCAGAGTCTCTTTTAAAAAAAGCTCAATTGTATGAAAAGGAATTTTTAGATCTGGAGCAGAAACTTTCCAAAGGTGAAAACTTCAATGTGGATGATCAGAAACGATTTGCTAAATGTTCATCAGTAGCTGAAACTTTGAAAACATATCAGGATTGTTTATCCGAATTGCATGAGTTGAATGAAATGATGAGAATGGATCCTTCCTTAAAGATGGAAGCTGAGACAGAGATTAATACGAAAGTACCTAAATTTAATGAAATTTCAAATAATTTATTGAGTAAACTTTTACCTACCCATCCATTTGCAGAAAAGCCATGTATTATAGAATTAAGACCTGGTGTAGGTGGTGTAGAGGCAATGATTTTTGCCCAGGATTTGACATCTATGTATTTGAATTATGCTAATGCTCACCGTTGGAAGTATCACATAATTTCGCAACAATTGAATGAGAGTGGCTCTGGTATCCTTAGTTCAGTATTAAGTATAGATGAACCAGGGTCATACGACAGATTAAGATTAGAAGCTGGTGTACATAGAGTTCAAAGGATTCCCGCAACTGAGACAAAAGGTAGAACGCACACCTCTACTGCTGCTGTGGTAGTACTTCCTAAATTAGCAGATGATTCTGATAAATCAACAGAAGCTTATGAACGAACCTTCAAACCCGATGAAATAAGAGTTGACGTAAAAAGAGCCAGTGGTAAAGGTGGTCAACATGTTAACACGACAGATTCTGCTGTTAGACTAACACATTTCCCTTCCGGGATTGTTATTTCTATGCAAGATGAGAGATCTCAGCACAAGAATAAGGCAAAGGCTTTTACCTTGTTAAGAGCCAAATTGGCTGAGAAGGAACAACGTGAAAAGGAGGCTGCGGGAATTGCCGCAAGGAAGGAACAGGTGACTACTACGGATAGATCTGACAAGATTAGAACTTATAATTACCCGCAAAACAGAATTACTGATCATAGATGTGGGTTCACAATTCACGATATTCCTGGTGTAATGACAGGTGATAAACTGGACGAAATTATAGAAGCTACCAGAAAATATGAAACCGACCAAAAGGCTCAGGATTTGTTAATCGAATGATGAACTCAACTCAAAGTGATAAAAATTGGAATATTGATTTGGATATGCATCATTTCAAACATTCTATGGTCCATAGATTGGTTTCTTAAAATAATGAAAAGACGAATTAAGACGAACTGATTTTTAGTAGATATTTTGTGAAGTTGGAACCGCACTATAAGAATATTCGTGTAGCTGTAAATAGAGTGCGACTTCCTGCCCGTATATACGTATATATTCAAACTAATGTAATTATTATGACATATTAAGATGAGGCTGTGCGACATATTGAATAGATAGAAATTTCGCGTAGTGCTCAACTAAACAAATCTTAAAGTGGATGAGATCATGGAATCCATAACTTGACATAAATTTAATAGCTCTCACAAAGACTTGAAAATATAACAGATTTCTATTAATGGCTACCAAAATTAAATAATAACCATCAAGTCGCGACAGTTTACTCTTCTTAAGATATAATTCGAAGAAGTTGTCGTAATTATCAGAAAAGTTTAAAATCAGATGCTCAATGGATGTTAATCATAATGTGTATAGTAAAGATCATGGAATTCTATTCCATAATAGATCATCTTTGAAAATTGGTGAAATAGAAAGATATGTTATTACTTACGATCTTTATGAAGGGGAAACTCTTCCGAGCGATTTGACATTGGATTCCCTTTGGATTAAAATTAAAAATGTTGAAGCGCTTTCCTACAGAGCAGCGTATTTGATGGGTCCATACTCACTATATTGTGATGTTAGAACGCATGCATATCACCATTCCCAAACGATTTATGCCTCAGTTGATCGACCACAATTTGCATCGAACCTTCAAGCTCAACAACAAAGGATTGCTGAATTATCACTACACAAAATTCAAAAGAAATATATTTGGACCATTGATATTGTAAGTCAGGTTCTTTTTTCTACTAATACAAGCGTTACATACGAAATTACTATTAGTAATTCGGAGCAATATTTAAAAATAAATGACTCATCAGATTTGATTCCAAGTATGGACTCATTTTGCTCTCGAATGCATGTGTCTAAAATGACAACCGACGACCTTTGGAACTTACCTCCCCAGCTTATTCCTTCCACGAAAAAGAAGCATTTGGTAGTATTAACCCATGGACTACATTCAAATGTTTCAGCTGATATGGCCTATATTCAGGAACAAATATATAAAATACAATCCCCGAATGATAAAGAACAATATGTGGTTGATGGTTACACGAAGAATGTATGTGAGACAGAGAAGGGTATTAAGTACTTAGGTAGACGTGTTGCAGAATATATCATTGATAAATTGTATGATGACTCTGTTTGCAAAATATCGTTTATTGGGCATTCATTAGGTGGCCTTGTTCAAGCATTTGCGATTGTCTATCTAGGAGCAAAATATCCCTGGTTCTTTCAGAAAGTTGAGCCTATTAATTTTATTACGTTAGCTTCGCCATTATTAGGTATTGTTACAGATAATCCTGCATATATAAAAATCCTGTTATCATTAGGTGTTATTGGTAAAACTGGTCAAGATCTAGGGCTACAATCAAATGACCCACATGAGTTACCATTATTATATTTATTATCTGGTGAACCATTAAACACTATATTGTCTAAGTTCAGGAGGCGAACTGTTTATTCAAACGCCGTTAATGATGGAGTGGTGCCGTTATATTCTTCATCATTATTATTCCTTAATTATGAGGATACTTTAAAACAAATGCATGAAATCGAAAATATGGTTCCAGAGAACGTTTTGGTCCCTCATAATATTCCTTCTCTTCAACAAACCACTTCATCATCTTTTGACAAATTTTGGAAAATCTTGAACCCAAATATTATTCTACAAACCTCAGAAACCATCCCAAAAGTATCACTCTTTGAGACTGCATCATCAATTTTATTACCACCAGATCCTGATATGACATATATTACAAAACCAAATTCGCGATATTCTGTTATTGTTCATGATAAACTATACTCGCAGGATGATATTCCTGAAGAGGATAGCAGCGATGACACTAATCTAGTCGAAAGTAATAACGTCTTATTACAGGCTTTCTCTATGGGTGACGAGGAGCGTAAAAGATATCAAAAGTTAGAAGAATTAATTGCTCGCCGTTGGCATAAAGGATTAATGTGGAGAAAAGTTGTTGTGGCATTGAAACCAGATGCACATAATAACATTATTGTTCGTAGGAGATTTACAAATGCATATGGTTGGCCTGTTATAGATCACCTAATGGCAAATCATTTCATGATAGAGGATTCGAGAGAACTGCGCCCCAAAGAGTTTAACATTCAAGACGTGCTGGACAGACACGATATATCGTGGATTTTCAATATTAACGAAAGTAGTATATTTGACCAAGGACCAACCGGTATGATTTCTACTGTGAATGATATGTTTGACACAATATCAAAAAGAACATTGGCCAATCTAAGTAACGTTATAGAAGAAAATGAATTAAATCCGGATGATGATGTGGTCCGATATGAAGAAAAAAATAGTGACTTGTATGGTTAACACCTTGTGAAGTAATCTACATATATATAATATCTACTATTGTGTTTATTATGTTGGGAGTCTATGTTTTGCATATTTAAACTATATTATTTAATTGTATCCTGTATAACGCATCCTGTATCTCTGAATTATTCAAAAGTTGAATATTTATATCTTGTTTAAGTTTCGAAAATTCCCCATTCTTAATATAGCTCTTTTGAATATATTGTTCGGCTGAATTATCATATTTAAGACGTAAAATAGACAGGATTTCCTTTAGGGTATTACTCTGGTAATTATTGAGGTCATCTGGTAAATTTAGTGTGTCCTTAACAGCTTTAAAATCTGTCTCAAACTGAAGAAGACCCTGATTATTGAATCTATTCAGTTTTAATATTGATTCGACAAAGTAATTCACCAACCTGTTTAGTAATTCGTTCTTTATATTAATATTAATTTCCTGAGGAATATTTAACGAATCTAGGTTTGAAATTACTCGCTTTAACAAGGTGATGCAGTTCACGACTTCTGCAGTGGGTGCAATGTTTTCATCACCTATGGACTCTGTGTTTATCCATGTGTTGATTTTAAAGTAATCCTGGAGTGCGTCCTTCGATAATTTTTGAATTCTGTGGATTATAGAACCCTGTAGATCGTTCTCCATATTATCCCTATAGGAGTTCAATATATCTTGGAAGACAGATACGTATCTTTTGGATTCACTTTCATTTACAAGGGTTGTTAATTCAATGAAGATAAATTGTTGAGACAATTCGTAAATTTTTGAATGGACAACATTCAGTATTTGTAATTTTGTCATTGTTTGAAATAATTCATCGATTTTGTTGTGATTTTCATCTAGAGAATCTGTGGTCATGACATACTCGAGATATTCCGTGGATAGATGTAAAAATATTTGGGAACAGGTTTTCAGTTTTAACTTATCAAGGTTATCGTAATTCAAACCGTAAAAGGGTTCTAAATAATCATACACTTTCTTGAGGAGCTTACAAAAATTTTGAACTGAAGGGATTAACTCCTTAGGTGAGTTAGTAATGGTTTCAAATTGCTTCTTCGAAGTCGAAATTTCGAATTGTAACCACTTATTCCAACTTTCTTCCGATACAAGAGAAATAAGACCTTTACCACGATAAAAGTACTGACTGGCTAAATTCTTGTCCGTTGAGATTATTTGGGATATTAAGGTGATAAATGTTTTAACGTCATTTTGGAGGAGAGTTATATTTATTTTTTCCCTAATTGGATCTAAAATATGGTTAATAAACTCTTCGTGAATTAATTGTTTCGTAAGACCAATTGATTCATCTTCGAAAATACTAATACATTTGTACAAATTATTCTTCAGATAGTCATTCAGAAACTTGAAGTACAAGTTAATAGTGGAGGAATCGTTGTGAAAATGATAGGTGAATCTAATTTTAAAATTATTAGAAATAGATATGAAATTCCACATCATCTGGTTTTCAGGATTGAAGTAAAGTTGTGTTAATTTGAAGAGCAAAGAAGAGGTTCTATTTAACCTTTCAACCGTTTCAGAATCCGATAATACAAAATGTTCAGTATCCCATTTGGAGTTAAACAATTGTTGATTGTATTCTATTGAAATGTATTCTGCATACCTAGATAGAATTCTTTTATCAAATGAATCTATGGTTAATGTCAGTAACGGGCTCTCTATCAATACATTGCTATCGGCAATCTCCTTCAAATTGCCGTGTAAGATTGCGATTTCATAAAACGAAAGATCCTGCACATTTTTTGATATCAATTCGTCTAGTTCACCTTTAATACGTTCCAATTCAGAGGTTCTGTTTTCAATTAGACTTCTCTCAGTGAATTTGAATTCTAATTCATCGAACACCTTTAAGTTACCAAATTCAACTCTTAGTTTTTGGACTTCTGAAATATCTCCACAATTTTCTATTCGATTAGCAATGTCTCTGTATAAAGAAGTCTTCTCAGAATCAGATAGAATCTTTTGTTGTGCCGTGCTTAATTGAATGGCCAGATTTGATCTCTCTTCGTCAATAACACCAATTTCGGTATCTATCTCAAGTAAATCTTTGACATTACTCAGCATCCTGTGATCTATATTGAGGTATTTCGGTATTATAATTTCAACAATCAAATTAAGGAAAGCTGTGTATTTAGATTTTACTTCACCTTAAATATGCAGACTTTTCTTTTCAATATTTACAATTTCACATATGTTTATATAACGTTAACGGGCCGTAATTTTCCTTCTGCTTCATTGTTCTTTTTTTGTAGTGGATGCCGAGGTCGTAATTAGTTAGGACTTGAAAGGCCATATATATATTCTTGTGTCACAATATAATAAATAATATTGAGTAAATAATAAGCAAGTACTGAATAACCATTTAATTATGGAATAACTGTTCATAGAAATTTAATTTTAATAATCAATTCAAATTTAATTACTTTCTTTTTCCAATGATTTTAAATAGTTTTCTTTTTCTGATGATTATTCAACTTACTACAGCAATGCCATATATTACAAAACAAATGACTCACAAAAAACTAAACGAAACAGCTTTAAAAATGTTTTTACCAGCCATAAAGTACACTTATTCACATGAACCTAAAAATTCATACTGCGTTGTGTTGAACACCACTTTCAATGACAGGAACGATGATCTTGTTTTAACATTTAATGTCCAAGATAGGAAACAAGAAGATTATGATTATGCCCGATTTGGTGAGAGTAGTGAAGTAAGAGGCAAGCAAATGGTTGATTTTTCTGTATCCGGTATTATGAATAACGATTTATATCGATCGAGGAAAGGTTTAGCTAATGGAGAGACAAATATAGTATTCTCACCTAATCATGAAAAATTATTCAAACTTTGTTTCCACAATTTTGTTTTTGATGGCTCATGGAATTCAATAGATATTGATAAATACGTGACAATAGATGTATGTAAATTGCAGCAACGTGAAAAAGAAATAGCAGGATATATATATTCAGCTTTTCAACCTGAAACTAGGAATAAATTGACCAATACAATTATTGAACTCGAAGAAATTACAGGAAATCAAGGCAAGAATCAAATGCTACAAATAGAAGAATTCATAAGGGATAAAAACGAAAATACATTCGATAAATTACTGTATGCGATGGTTATATACACTTTTGTAGTGATAGTATCTGGTATCGTGCAGATATGGTTTATAAAAAAAATGGTGTTCGGATAAACACTTCACAAAAAATTAATTAAACAACTGTATCTGATGTTAATATTTAAGATTGGTCACTTAAGAATATTATTTTGTGCATTGTGTATACCAGATGCAACATGACCCTCGAGCCACTTTGTATTAATTGTCACCTTCTTGTATTTTAGTTGGCATTTCTGAAAAGCCCTAAATAGAAGAAGCGCGCGGCCCTAATAAATCACTTACAATTTTTCAAATATAAAAAAATTTCAAGATGAGGGCAGAAACATACTAAGTCAAAAGGAGTATTAAGTTTATTTTACTAAAATGGTAAACCAAGAACTGGGACTAATTGCTACCACCTAGTATTGTCAGACTTATAAGCTACTAATACTTATTTGAAGTATCCTTTTAGAAGTCCTGTTTTATTAGTCTATCTATTGTGCTTTTTGATTAATAAATTTAAAATGACATTATCTGTCGCAGAAAAATCATACTTATACGATTCTTTATCATCTAGTCCGTCAATTAGACCAGATGGTAGACAACAACATCAATTTAGACCTATCGAAATATACACAGACTTTTTACCAAGTTCTAATGGTTCTTCAAGAATAATAGCAAGTGATGGTAGTGAATGTATAGTGAGTGTAAAAGCTAAAGTTGTTGACCACACAATAGATGATGACCTTTTACAAATAGAGATTGAAATTGCAGGTGAAAGAGATGATTCTTTAATTACTGAAAGTTGTACATCGTTGTTTAATAAATTATTACGGAATATTGATATTAAAAAATTACAATTAACTAAAAAATATAGTTTCAAGTTATTCATTGATGTGTTAGTCATTTCTTCTAATTCAAACCCAGTGTCTTTAATATCATTTGGTATATATTCATCCTTAAATTGTACATCATTACCAAAATTGGTTTCAAATTTTGATGATTTAGAAGTGGAAGAATTACCAATGTTTCATGACTATGATTTAGTCAAATTAGAAGTCGATCCACCTTTAGTATTTGTACTAGGGATAGTCAAAAACAACATATTTATAGATCCTGCTGCAAATGAGAGTGAAGTGGCAAATAATGGTCTTATGATCAGTTGGATAAATGGAAGAACAATAGCTCCAATGAGAACATTTGCGTTGAATGATACGAATACAAAAGGGTTCTCTCCCAAACTAATGCAAGAAGGAATAAAATTAGTTGAGAGATATGCACCTGATATCGCAAATGCATTACAAAATATATAAGTAAAATTCAAACATTAATCCATATAGCAAATATATATATTTCTCTAATGGATCCCATCAAAATATATAAATTGGAAACCTATTGAAATTTGATTGTTTGAATAAGTTTTTTAGTATCACTATTTTGTGACTGCTTTTCCTTGGTGTTTGGGTTTATGTCTGGGTGTTTTCAAGTAACACTAATTTTTTAAAAATATTTTGAAAAATTAAATTTGAAAATTAACTATTCATATTATACATATTTCCCCATTAAAATGAAGTGCGATTGAAAGTGAAAAATATTAAACATCGCGCAATTAGAGAAGAAAATATAGAAGTCTGTGTTAGTGTTTTCTTAATGTAGGAGAGACCTCGAAAGTTTATCATCTAGGAAATGAAGAGACATATTGTAATTATAGTGATTATGCGATAGTAATAGTGTGCAGTGAACTCTGTAAACCATCTTACAGTAAATGTTATGCAATCTTAGATGTTTCGTAAGTATTGCAATACTTACGGTAATACTAACAGGTATATATCTAAAAATTGCATTGTACGTAAATAATTATTATACTTAATATATAATAGTTAATACATACTTCTTGGTTATTTGATTCTTTTTAAAAGAAGAGATAATACATCAGCAGATTAAAACCAAAAATGAAGTACATTCAAACTGAACAATCCATTGCTATCCCAGAAAAGGTCACTGTTGCCATCAAGTCCAGAGTCATCAAGGTCACTGGTCCAAGAGGTACTCTAACCAAGAACCTAAAGCACATTGATGTTACTTTCACTAAGGTTGACAACACCTTGATTAAGGTTACTGTTCACAACGGTGACAGAAAGCACGTTGCTGCTCTAAGAACCGTCAAGTCTTTGATTGACAACATGATCACTGGTGTCACCAAGGGTTACAAGTACAAGATGAGATACGTTTATGCGCATTTCCCAATCAACGTTAACGTTATTGAAAATGAAGGTAAGAAATTCATCGAAATCAGAAACTATCTAGGTGACAAGAAGGTTAGATTAGTTCCAGTCAGAGAAGGTGTTGAAATTGAATTCTCCACCACCCAAAAGGATGAAATCGTTCTATCTGGTAACTCTGTTGAAGAAGTTTCCCAAAACGCTGCTGATATCCAACAAATCTGTAAGGCCAGAAACAAGGATATCCGTAAGTTCTTGGATGGTATCTACGTTTCCTCCAAGGGTAACGTTGTTGAAGAATTATAAACAGTTTAAATATGTATAATATATTTTTATGTATCTAACACTTTTTTAATAATAAATCATCACAAATCAATAACAATAATAATAGCACTACTGTAATCAGTTATACAAAAAAAAATGCATATTGAACAAACTTTAATTTGATTCTTATTATTTTAATATATTCATAATATACGGTAATAACTACGTAAAGATCTATACATGAGGGGGCTTGCAGGAGAATGAAATAGAAATTAATTTAATTCATAACTAAAAATTATCAATGGGTAACACTTCTAGCGTAATCTCTAGATTTTTGAATCAATAAAGCATCTGCTAGAACCAAAGCGGTCATGGCTTCAACAATTGGAATAGCACGTGGAGTAACGGCAGGATCATGTCTACCTTTAGCAGCCAAGGTACCATCTTGACCATCATAGGTACAAGTATGTTGTTCTTGAGAAATAGTAGCAACGGATTTGAAAGGAACGGAGAAGTAAATATTTTCACCGTTAGAGATACCACCTTGTATACCACCGGAGTTATTTGTTTTAGTTCTTAATTTTTTAGTTTCTTCATCGAAGTAGAACATATCATTATGTTTAGAACCTGGAACAGAAACACCAACAAAACCAGAACCGATTTCAAAACCTTTGGATGCAGGAATAGATAGCATAGCATGAGCTAATAAAGCTTCTAATTTATCGAAACATGGTTCACCTAGACCTGTTGGTAAGTTTCTAACAACACAAGTTACAACACCACCAATAGAATCTTGTTGACCTCTATAATGCTCAATTTCTTTAACCATATCGCCAGCAACGGAAGCATCAGGACATCTAATGAATCCCATTGAATCAACTTTAGCTCTGGTTATAGTATTTAAAATATGTTGGAAATTTGGGTCAAATGGATCTCTATTCATTTTAACTTTACCAATTTGAGTAACAAATGCAACGATTTCAACATCAGAGACTTGCTTTAAGAATTTTTCAGCAATACCACCAGCTGCAACTCTACCAATAGTTTCTCTTGCAGATGCACGACCACCACCAGATGATGCTTTAATACCATACTTTTCAGAGTAAGTAAAATCGGCATGACTTGGTCTTGGATATTTATCCATCTCAGAGTAATCATGTGGTCTATGATCTTCATTTTTCACTATCATAGCGATTGGAGTCCCCAAAGTTTTACCAAATTCTGTACCAGATTGAATTTCAACACGATCTTTTTCATCTCTTGGTGTGGATAATTTTGATTGGCCAGGTCTTCTTCTAGTTAGTTGTGGTTGTAGATCTTCTTCTGTTAATGACATTCCTGGAGGAACACCATCAACGATACAACCGACGGATTTACAATGAGATTCACCATAAGTGGTAACACGGAATAATTTACCGAAAGTAGACATATTAGTTGTTTGTATTTATTGTTATATCTCTACAGCTTAATAGGATTACTTTAACGAAATCACAAATTAAAAGTGATCTATTTTATCTATTAAATAAAAAATAAAATCTGAGTTCTATCTGTTGTTATATAGTGATTTCTCAATGACGGGTTTCCTTTGTTAATTACATAACGAAAGATTCAATTTAGTTTTCAGATTTTTTTTTTTACCTACAGACCTTTGCTGAATGAATTAATTTTTCAAAATTTCTCCATTTGTACGGGCATTTAACTGCAGAAGTATCGTGTGTGTGTGTATTTTTACTTTTGGTGAAGCCCGATGATTCATAATTATTTTTTATTTTTTTGGTGGGGCGATAGTTTTGAATGTCTGGATACTCGTATTAAATGATATCGTGCACAGCAAGTCACGTGCGAGGATCAATTAAATTTTTGAAGTACGTTAAATTAAGTAGTTTCAAAGGGTTTTCACTATTTTTACCTTTCAAGAAGTCTAAAATCAATATCAAGATGTTTGTATTATTAGTGTGTGAATATTTTTATTATTGTAGTATTAGTGAAATACTATTAGTATATAGTTAGACAGGTATAAAAATATTCAAATATGATTAAACTATTATCCTCATCTGGTTAATACAATATTATCTCTTGAACGAGTTGCTCTGCCTCTACCTCTGCCTCTATCTCTCTCTCATGCTTGCTTGTTCGCTCGCTCGCTATTTTCGTAACTTACTCAACTCTCACTCTCTTTGTCGTCGTGCATATCATATTGTATATCTTCTTCTTAATTTGCTGCTGCGTATTATGTGATCAAAATTGTTATTAAAATTCCAACTTAAAAAGCAAAAAAAATCAGAAAAATCAGAGAAAAAAACATGCCAAAAATTAAAGCGTGAAAGAATAAGTGAAGAAACAGAGAGAGAGAGAATCGGAAAAGGTTAAAAAACTAACCGCAATGAAATGGAAAGGAAAAGGGAGAAACACAACAATTGATTTTTTTTATTCAGTAAAGAGAAGTAAGAAACAGAAAGTAAAGAAAAGGAAAAAGGACAAAGTTTGAGAATAATTTTGTGGGAAGAAGGAAGGTTGCAATTATCGCATTCCTCAAAGAAAGGGAAGAAAAAAATTATTGTAATAATAATGAATATTAATTTTTATAAGTGGTAAAACATATTATTTTAATTAAGGTAAGTTAAATGAACTTTAAGACACGTAATATTTCTTCTTGATTTTTAATTTTTTTTGTAGTTTAAGAAACTTTCTTGACCGTACCAAAGTAGTAATAGACCCTTTGTATAGAAGGATATCAATATCAAAGAAATTATTTGATACTATCATAATAAATACGCGAACTATATCATTAGATTGTGGTGTATACTGTGGTTTTTTAATTATTTTAATTTTAACTTCTAACTCTATATTGATTTTAAAAGAGAAGAGTAACATAGTGTATTGATCTCATATTATTAACTGAACTAGTAATAAGTTACAGTGAAAAGTAAAAGAAGTATAGATTATTGATTATTTAAAAAAAAAAAATGTCATTATCTGCATTATTGAATAATGATGATCAGGATATTGTTCCACCAGTATTATCATCTAAAGAGAAACAAATTGAAGATATTAGTAATAGTAATACGAAGACATCAGATGAAACAATGACTGTAATGGCACCAACTGTTAAAATTGATCCAAAACAACAATTTCTCGATGAATTAAATGAACAATTTACTAAAATACAAGAAAGAGATATTATTGAATTAGAATATCAAGATTGGAAATTTCTTAATTTTCAAGAATTTGAATTAATTTCAGAATGGAACTATCAATCAAAAGTTGATTGGAATATCCATGATACTTATAATAATTTTTCATTTAAACAATTATATGATTTAATGAATGAAAATAAAATTGAATGGAAAGATTATATGAATTATAAAAATAGTCGTGCTCAAATGATAAAAGATGTTGTTGATAAAGTTAAAATTACAAAACAAAATATTAGAAGAACTCAAATTAATAATAAAAGATCGAAATTATCTAATGGTTCAACACCAACTGCAGCAACATTAAATGGGAATGGGAAAGTAAGAAAATTTATTGCATCAACGCCTGTCAAAATATTACCCGCTAAAGGTAAAGATGGTAAAATTATTAAGGTTGAAACTTTCAAAAATGATCGTACTTCAGATGAAGTAAATAATGTAGATTCTAGTGCGATAATATCTGGTACAGATGGTGAAGATGAAGATCGATACTCTCATATTAATGATAGTAGTATTATTGATCAAGATGAAAATGATAACGAAGAGGTTGATGATGATGAAGGTGATGATGAAAATGAAGACTTATTACATTCTAGACTCCTGGAACAAATAAATGAAGACAATGGAGAATCTAGTGATAGAGATTTTGATCCAGATACTAATAAGAAACATATCAAATCAGAACATCGTTCATCGAATAATAAGATTATTACATTAGATAGCGATAGATCCAAAATTGTACGTGAATTGACAAGAATGTGTAATAAGAATAAGATACCAAGAGTTAAGAAAAGAAGATTTACTAATGCCCTTGTTGTAGAATACAAACCTGCTAAAAAATTATTAGAGGTTAAGATCACTTTAAAACAATATCATTCAAAGAGATTAAAACGTTTAGTTAACGAAACTAAACGTCTAAGAGAGAAAGAAGCAGAAATGAAGAAAAAAGCAGCTGATATGAAGGCTAGAGCATTAGCCAAACAATCAGATGGTAATAATGGTCAAGGTAGAAAGAGACGGAAGTTAAATGATTCTTCAGTTAAAGGTGAAAATGACGATGAAGAATCAGGGATCGAAGGTTCAACAGATAAACCTGCTGTTGTTGATCACGGTTTACCAACTTATGGTATGACTATGTCCGCAAAGGAAGCCAGAGCTATTCAACGTCATTATGATAATACTTACATCACTATCTGGAAGGATTTAGCAAGAAAGGACTCTAATAAGATGGTTAGGATGTTACAACAAATGCAATCTATAAAAGCTACAAATTTTAAGAAAACATCCTCATTATGTGCAAGGGAAGCAAGAAAATGGCAATCTAGAAATTTTAAACAACTAAAAGATTTTCAAACAAGGGCCAGAAGAGGTATAAGGGAAATGTCGAATTTCTGGAAGAAGAATGAACGTGATGAACGTGAAATTAAGAAGAAACAAGAAAAGATAGCTTTAGAACAAGCCAAGAAGGAGGAAGATGCCAGAGAGTCAAAGAGACAAGCAAAAAAATTGAATTTCTTACTTACACAAACAGAATTGTACTCACATTTCATTGGAAGAAAAATTAAAACCGATGAATACGAAGGTAAAGAAAACGGAGGAGAGAGCACTAATGATGTTGATCTTGAACAAACTGATTCATCAAAGAAAAACGATTTCCGTGAGATCGATTTTGATAATGAAAATGATGAAGACTTAAGACTCAAAGCTGCTGAAAATGCCTCTAACGTTCTGGCAGAAACAAGAGCAAAGGCCAAACAATTTGATACACAATCTCATGCTGATGAGGAAGACGAAGATGAACTTAACTTCCAAAATCCAACATCTCTTGGTGAAATTACTATTGAACAACCAAATCTGTTATCATGTACTTTAAAAGAATATCAATTAAAGGGTTTAAATTGGTTGGCTAATCTATATGATCAAGGTATTAATGGTATCTTAGCAGATGAAATGGGTCTAGGTAAAACTGTTCAATCGATATCGGTTCTTGCTCACCTTGCCGAACGTTATAACATTTGGGGGCCTTTCCTAGTTGTAACACCAGCTTCGACTTTACATAATTGGGTTAATGAAATTGCCAAATTCGTTCCGGACTTTAAAATATTACCATATTGGGGTAATGCTAATGATCGTAAAATTCTAAGAAAGTTTTGGGATAGAAAAAACGTAAGATATGGGAAGGATGCACCATTCCATGTAATGATCACTTCATATCAAATGGTTGTTTCAGATGTCTCATATTTACAAAAGATGAAATGGCAATACATGATACTGGATGAGGCACAAGCTATCAAATCTTCGCAGTCTTCTAGGTGGAAAAACTTGTTAAGTTTCCACTGTCGTAATAGATTATTATTAACAGGTACTCCTATCCAAAATAATATGCAAGAGTTGTGGGCGCTGCTACATTTTATCATGCCGTCTCTATTCGACTCCCATGATGAATTTAGCGAGTGGTTTGCTAAAGATATTGAATCTCATGCTGAATCTAACACACAATTAAACCAACAACAATTAAGACGTTTACATATGATTCTAAAACCATTTATGTTGAGACGTATTAAGAAAAATGTTCAATCAGAGCTAGGTGATAAGATTGAAATAGACGTCCTATGTGATTTGACACAAAGACAAGCCAAGTTATACAATGTATTAAGATCTCAATTTTCTGGCGGTTACGATGCAATTGAAAATGCGGCCGGTAATGATGAATTCAAGGGTGATCAAAATCTTATTAATACTGTTATGCAATTTAGGAAAGTTTGTAACCATCCAGATCTTTTCGAGAGAGCAGATATCGAGTCACCTTTCTCATTCGTTACTTTTGGTAAGTCTAGTTCTATGTTGAAATTCGGCGGAAACAATGGTACTAATACTATCACTAATAGTGTTAATAGTAGTAGTGCTAACATTGCAGGAATCAATATAGAAAGTAACGCAACACCTCTCGGCTCGATTAACGCCAATAATTACACAAATTGGGTTGATGTTAATTATTCTTCACGTAACCCTATTGCATATAGTCTACCTAGATTAGTCTATGAAGATGTAATACTACCAAATTACCAGAATAATGTGGGTTCTATGAAGAAGCTTCAGGAGTGTACCTTTAATGTTTTCAACCCAACCCAAAATAGAGAATTATGTGAATTTTTGAAGAGATTAACTGGTTGTTCTATGAATGACCTAACCCTCGCTTCGAATACAGATATTCTAAAACAAGCAATTAACTTAAATATCAACAATATTGAGCGTACTAAGGACAATTTTATTTCAAGTCTGTTATTAAACAGCAAAACAGAACGTTTAGTCACACTATCAAAACGTACAACAGGAGGTATTCTAGACTCACTAATGAACGTAAGAGAAAACCTCTATTTTAGAGAATACATGAATACATTCCACAGAGCATATCATCCAGCTGTAGCATCTCCACCTGTAAATATTAGAGTTCTCGGTTCAAGTAATTTTACAAATAGAATTGAACGTGAGTTGTTTGATCCTGTCGTGTCACAGGCATTGTCAGATATACCTACAACCACTCAATACAATATGTTAATTCATAAGCATATTCCAGCGCATAAATTCCCAAAGACAAATATGTATCCAAAAGCATTAAACAGTACGTTCTCTTCAAATATTTCTATGCCATCCATGGATAGATTTATTACAGAATCTGCCAAGTTAAAAAAGTTAGATCAATTATTGGTTAAATTAAAAGAAGAGGGTCACAGAGTGTTGGTTTATTTCCAAATGACAAAAATGATGGATTTAATGGAAGAATATTTAACATACAGACAATATACTCACATTAGATTGGATGGTTCTTCTAAGTTGGAAGATCGACGTGATTTGGTACATGATTGGCAAACCAAGCCCGAAATCTTTGTTTTCTTGTTAAGTACAAGAGCTGGTGGTTTGGGTATCAATTTGACTGCTGCAGATACTGTTATTTTTTATGATTCCGATTGGAATCCGACAATCGATTCCCAAGCTATGGACAGAGCGCACAGATTAGGTCAAACCAGACAGGTTACCGTTTATAGATTACTGGTAAAGGACACTATTGAAGAGAGAATGAGAGATAGAGCCAAACAGAAGGAGCAGGTCCAACAAGTTGTTATGGAAGGTAAAACTCAGGAGCATAATGTTAAGACAATTGAAGCCTCAGATAAAGTTGTAACGTAAAAAAAATTAAAATACGTATATATACATATATATGTAATATTATAATATCCGATATATTTGATGTATATAAATAAATCAACTATTAACTTTCATGTCAATATTGATGTTTCAAAATACACATGCTTTTAACATGTGTAGGTATTTGTCGTGATACTTACTAATTCTGTCATATTCTTCCTTCGAGGTGTTACCATTCTTATATGAAATGTTATGCAATGATTTCAGATCATGTAGAATAATACCAAACGAATCCCGTTTTAGTGCCCTCGCATCATCGAACTTTTTTGGTGTGAAGACATCATCAATTATTCTAACTTCTTCTTCTTCTGTAATATGGGTACTTGTTTCATTTTCACCAAATAGCATATCAATATCATCGTCCTGTATATCTTCAGTTTTTGTACGGCTTTCATCCTCTGTTTTGATAGCGTTTTTTGTTAAATTATTATCCTCTGTGTGCGACGAAGCTCGTGGTAACCCATTATTGTCCATCTCATTGTAGTCTGAATCATCTTCGAAGAGTTGAATCATTCTGGCGGCATCGATTTGGGTTTCACAGTCATATAATACTAAGAAATAGAATAAATAATCAAAAACATGTTCTGATTCAATAGATGTTATTTTGTTTCTAATCGCTGGTACTCCATATGTGGTTAATTTATAGTCTAACGTTAGGATTACGTCTGTTAGGAAACGGATAGGAGTAACAAAATTAATTACTTCTTTTAGGTAATCTAAGTTGTAATAAGTACTACTATGTAAATTCCAAAATGAATTAATTTGATTAGCCATAATTTTATTGACCGGATTCTCGTTAAATATCATAAATCTATCATAGCCAAGGGGTTTTTGTTGTGAGTAACCAGAATCAGAGCTCAATAATCTTGGATCAACATAATATGTGGGAGAAAATCCCAGAACAGATACCATTTTGTCAATGAGGGTGTCTAATACGGAATGTTCTTGTGAATCTGATGAGTAAACACCATAATTTGTTTGCGGTTCCTTCTTGAATTGTCTAAATATTTTCAGTAATCTCGCTGCATTAACTCTTAAAACAGCTTTATGGAAAGTTTGAGAATCCTCATTTAAAGTGTTAGGATTAAAGATTGTATTAAGAATCTTAAACACATTATTAATTAGGTCATCTTGTTTATCAGCATACTTTAAATGTAATAGATAATCTTCCAACCAAAAACTAATTTTGATCAAACCAGATAACATGAAAGGTTGAAGAAAATATTCAACACCTCCAATAATACTGTCAAAGTCAGCAACAGCATTAATTTCAAGTGCATAAAGTACCTGTTTAAAAATAAATGGGACTGTACTGGCCAACTGTTTTGCATCGGTATTTTGCATTAGATTATCAGATATTGAACCGTTTACAAATAAATCGGATAGCCAAGCTTGAATCAATTTGTGCGATTTTAATTGTGATTCGGTATCCTTTGGATTGCCACCTTCAACAATAAATTCATCAGGGATATCAGACAACTTACTTATGAATGTAATCGAGAATGAGTTTTCTAAATTGGTATTGCCATCATTTAATGAATTGTTTACCAAAGAAATGTCATAGATTTGGTTTAGATTGATCAGTAGTAATAAGGCCCAACTGAACGATAATGACATATTTATCACCTCATCAGAATCGTCAGATTCCTCCTTTTTGTTCAAAACTGCTGATGACCATTGTTGATCCACAAACTTCATAATTATTTTTACGAACTCTCTTGGGGTACAAAATGATAAAATTGATGTTAATGAATGTGAGAAATTAAAACTTAGCAGGGCACAAAGTTTTGTAATGATAGTAAAGTTACATGAATCAATAGCTTCGGATAAAGTTATTAATACACTCTCTGAAAATTCTTTTTGTTTAGTTGGAGAAATACTTTCGAAATTTAAAAATACTTGATGAATTCCATTATTAGGTTCATTGTTATGATTTAGAATTGTTTGTAATTCCAAGGAATTTAATGAATCGGTAATAAAGGTGGGGATGTTTGATACTATTTCTTGTGTACCTTGTTGTGTTTGTATGAATAAGTCATCAGTTGTTGGTAATGATTTAGGATCTAAAATTTGGTCATCTCTAAGGAAATCATTTATAAATTGAGGAGGTTGTAACCCTAGCATGATCAAAGATTTGATAAAATCGTGCCTTATATCAAGGCTTACCGTTGGATAATCTTCAAATAAATCCTCATTTCTATTTTTCATGTCATCCTTTTCAGAGTAGTATGCTTTGATTGCTTTAATAACTTTTGTATCTATCTTCTCTAGAGCACTTGTAACTACTTGAGGATTACTAGATGAATGTTTCAACACAAGTATTGGTAAATGTTTAGAGATAAAAATTATCCATTGTCTTTCTAATAAATTTAAATTAGCATTTGTTTGATGATATTGTTTATTGCTTACAAATTGGGCGAAACAGGTAAATGAAGTTTCAATTAAGTCAGTTAATAAAGCATCTGTTATCTGAGGTGATGGTGCATTTTCTTGAAATATTGAATTAGATATCGAAGCATATCTAGTCAAAAAATCAGAATTTATAGGTTCCCATTTAATAATTTTATTATTCAACCATATATTTTTATAATAACGTAACAGTTTTAAATCTTTATATTTTGCAGCAGAAGGACCTGAGGTTGAGATTGGCGTTTTCATCATTGACAAAGGACTTGAAATAAATTGTGGAGATGTAATTGATGGGGAATTGATATATTCTTGTCTCATATCTTTTATTACGTGTTTAGAATCCTTAAATGATAACTTTGAATCGAATATTTGAGAAATTCTTCTATACAAAAGCTTATTAACTTTAGATAGTTTTCTTAGAAGGTCTTGAGATCCATCACTATATTGTGTAGATAAAATAATCGGACTTGTTGCCAAATTTATTATTGATTGTAAAAATTTAAATAATGTAACAATCAATTCATTATCAGTTGTATTCACTTCTAAAGTTAAAAGATTTGGAATAATAGAGTCTGGAAGATCTTTATTCAATTGATCTATGATTAACTTATCGTTTAAAGTACTAAAGTGAAGTGATGCCCTTGAAAAGAAATGAACTAACATTTTATTTTCATGAACAGAAGATAATTTTGGCATAAATGATTTAATCAGATCGCTATTGTAATTACCAAAAAGGATTTCAGTTAAATATTCTGCAATAACAATAGATTTCTTAGAGTTAAGTAATCTAACAAAATCATCACAGAGATTATTTGATACCTCGATGGTATTATTTATATCATTCTCGGAATCATCGTTCCCAAGCACGGTAGAGAATTTTTCACTATAAAATTCTTTGTAAAGGTTTAGAAACTCAGGTACCGGAACTTGTTTATCGACACAATTAAGAATTAAAGTATAGACAGACTTGTCCTGCAGTGAAACTGTCATCTTTAATAGAAAGAATCGATCTTGGGAGTATTTGCAATATCTAATAAGTTTGACACAATATGGAGATATACGTTCAAAATATCAACAATCCTTTGAAGTAATTATTTAAGATTCTTTAAAATCAATTGTTCGTTTTCCAAATTTCTTTTCGTTGCTACTTTCGAACCCTTTGAGTGCACCAACTTAATCGTCTTCGTTTTCTTACTTTTACTCAACCTTTTGATTGTATATAACCGTTATGCTTCACTGACTGCCTCTCTCTTTTTCTATATATATATTTTTTTTGCTTTGCGGGCAAGAGTCCGTGGAATAAATATTAATTGTCAAACTGAGTGGTTCAAGTGTTTTCCATCCAAAACGTGTCAAATGATAATGAGGAAAATAATAGTATATTTAATAGAATAAGTAATACTGAAATTGACAGTGAAGTTTGGGGGAATTTTCACTTGGTTCAAGAGACAATTGTGTGTCATTGAATGGTTACAGTAAACCTTTCGCCAAAAGGAATTGTCAATGATAAGTTCTCGTATAAAATGTTAAGTATAATGCAAAATTATATAGTTGTGTATGTACGTGTAATTGTTGTTATTATTGGTCATCAATATTTTGCGCAGCCTCCATAGCAGCCTGCCATGCAGGGATGTCAGTCTTGGAATTATCTATCTCTGGTATACTATCGCTGTCTTGTAAATGAGACGTCATCTCAGCCCTAGATTTCTTCCATGCGGGCTCCTCGACTTTAGTTCCTATATTATCTTCCTCTGAAGTGTCGAAATTCATATTTGCAAGTAATTCAGCTGCAGAAGGAATAGCTTCTACACCAGGAAGTCCACTAATAGGGCTCTTAATTGAATGACTAGGATTAGTTGGTGTACCTATATCACTTTTGTTACTAGTGTCGATATGTGTGTTACTTTGTTTTCTAGTTTTTAAGGAATCGTCAGCAAAACTAGAATTCCTAATTAAAGACTTTAAGGATAAAATTTCATTATTCATTTGATTTAGTTCGGACTTTGTATCATTACCCGATACAAATTTATCAACAGCGCTCTGTAAATTATTTAATTCCAACTTCAGCATCTTGAAATCATTTTCCATTGTGTCCCTTGTTTGGGTAGTCTGTTCTAAAGTGCGTTGAAGGTCAGAGATTGTACTGTCTAATTCTTCTAATTTTTTTGTCTCTAACTCTCTAAATTCTCTTTGTTCTTGATCAATTGCTTCAAGTAGCTTGTCAACTTTACCAAATTGTCTCTGGATTTCCTCTTTATCTTGTTCTAATTTTGTATTACTCTCTGGAAGAATATTTGGAGCAATATACCTCTTTGTTACTTCAAAGAGTCCATAGAACAAACCGGCAGTTGCAGTAGCCATAATGAAATAATCCTTCCAATCTCTTTGGGGAGCCACAGGTGGTAATGCCTGGTATGTATATTGGTAGTTTTCTCTTTCCCCATTAGTAGTCCTGTAGGCTCCTCGTTGAGTCTGTGAGTTTTGAGAATCTGTTGCATATATATCCTTGCTATTATCGTTATTGGTGTTTGTTGATGCCTGAGCATTCTTTTTCTCCGTTGCTACCTTTAATGCTTCTTCGATCTCATCTTGGCTCAATCCTTTCTTCTCCAAAAATTTAATCTTCATAGCCAAAGGTGCATCACTGACAGATGCATCATTTAAGAACGAAACTGCAGATTCGAACAGTTTCTGTCTTTCGTTTTCGTCTTGAGGTTGACTCATTGGTGGTTCTAAATATAGTATAGGATGTTTATTCCTTCAACTATCGTTCTAGTTGTTAAGCTTTTAAGTCGACAGTTGAATAAAAAACTCTCTATTTTATTTCAGCTCTCAAGCAGCATATATATATTGTACTTTGTTCTTTACCTTTTTCCTTCAAACTTACTGTATTTAATAAAACATATTCTAACATACCAAATTGGAATATCCTAAAACTAATTTATTTTTCAATGGGGGGCCAGCGGGGACGACTAACAGCGTATGGGTAAACGCACGATTAATAGGTAACAGAGAGATGACTGCTTTGGAATCTGCGGATATAGAAGAGAGAGTAAGCATTACTTTACTATGACATGAATCTAATCTCATCATAGATTATATGTCTTTGTGGTTAGAGGTACGCATAATTAATTAAAATTTTTCCTTATTTAATTGTGTATCAGAAGGGTATTTTGGGGAGTGCCATATGGAAAATTTCATAGAGGATACTAATGCCGCAAATGATATAGATGCTATTTTAGTCCTGGATATAAATTCGAATGAGTTGAATGATGAATTCCAGTTTGAAATGGCATTGAGAACTCTTCCAATTGGTTGGAGAGCTCGAGTTCTGAATAAAAAAAATGACGCTGACAGAAAGAAAACGCTTTGTAATAGATTACTTCAACTATTTGGGTGCTCAATAATAAGTAGTAAGTCAATAAAATCTCTACAATTTGGTTCTATTGAAAATGGTAAACCAATACTACTATTGCAAGACGACCACGATATCACGTTTAGTATGTCAAATGGAGAAAACCATGTGGCAATGTTCCTAAAAAGGACAACATGTAACCCAGCTCCATATGTTGGAATAGATCTTGCATCTGTGAAAGATTTGAATGATCCAGATGATTTGATATTATTTCAAGATATTTTTGATCTTGATGAATATGCTGCATTACAAAATACTTCGAAGGACCATGTTCAAGAATTATTTGCATACTATTGGTCGTTCAAAGAATCTTATACAAAATATACTGGAACTGGAATCTCCTGTGATTTGAAAGCAATTGGAGCTGGAGTATTACAAATTTTTGATTCATCTAAAATAATTCATAGAGTGATTGAAAATAAACCAATGATTTTTTATTCGATATGGCTCAATGGTCCTTTCAAGGAAATTCTCACAACTTGTGAGCAAAGTAAATCTACAAAATATATAGCGCCTAAAATTTATAGACTATCATTAAAAGATATATTATCTTATGTATAATTAATTATTATAATATTATTATTACTATGTTGATCGTAATAGCTACCTTCTTATGTTCTTTTTTTGATAGTCTACGTAGTATGTTCTATTATTTACAAATTAAACTTTCGAGCAGCATGATTTGGAATGCAAAGTAAGCCATTGCTTTCACCTTCAATCAACTTTAAGGCTGTAATTCCAAGACATGTATGGTACAGATCAGCATCTTCCTCATCGTTTTTCATAAATCCACCTGTTAAGACATCCTGGGTTCTGTCTAATAGGTATTTCTTAACCAATTCAGTGTCACATAACTTCTTATAATTAGGTTCGAGTATGTTGAGAGAATTCAAACACCAAAATGCATAACACGTGTCGGCATACTTATTTTCTCTCCCTTGAAAACCACCGTGGTCTTCTTCGTCGTAGTATTCGTTGGAAATGTCCTGAACACCCACGAATCCTTCATTACTGACTTGTCGTTCCAATAACCAATCTATTGTTCTTTCCTTGTGATTCTTTTGGATTAAATCCAGCTTATTTAACAGTTTTAATGCAGATAGTGCACAGGAGGTGTATCCTGCGTGAGGTTCGCCATATGCACCAAACCCTCCAGAAGGACATGACTGGCTTATGATATAATTAACTAAACCCTTGACATTGATATACTTTGCAAAGTCTTCTTCTTTACGACATCCTAGTATATATAAGATTGTAACAGCTATGTAGCTAAATCGAAGATCATGTGAGTCAACAATTGAAGGTGTGCCTAGCTTATAATCTAGCACAGATACAAAGGCACCATTCTCCTTAAGTTGGCATGAAGATACAAACTTTAATAATGATTCCTTATCCATAATTTTATCAAAAAATTCCTTATCATTTAGTAAGATAAGCGTCAATAATCCAAAAAGGGTATTTGGTAGGCTTAACGTAATTGTACCCGGAATATTCATAGTTTGACCTCCCACAAAACCAGAGAATTTTTCTTCTCCTATTGCTTTAGAAACATAATTGTTTCGTATCCACTTGAGGTTATTACGATATGTAGTTTCAATATCTTGACCAAGTGCAGAAAGTGATTCCAGTGCATAGAATGCAATGGCCAATAAGTTCACATCGAAGTGTTGATGCGATGCCGGTAATAGCGAAAGGTGTCTCTTCAAAAATCTAATATGCTTCTGTAAATTTGGTTCAGTGAATGTTGACATTGCTAATATTTTGATATTAAAGAATTGAGCTTCTTTGGTTCAATTTTATATTATTTGAGTATAAATATATGGTTGTCTTTAATATCCCCTTTGAAGTCCCAGAAATCAAGTTAGCTCCCTTTATAAAGGAAAAAATGGGACTGTCTTTTGCCAATGGAAAATTTCCATAAGAGCTATCCACGGAATTTTTACAAAATTTTAAATGAGAGTATTTAGCTATATAGGGAAAGACCGTAAAATTAAATTGATCTCATAAATATATCCAATGATCATAAAAAGGTATTCAAATTAATATATATGTATATTAGTATGTATATATGCGGTTTAGCGCGATTATTGATTTAGTTGATGGAAGAAATTCAGGCGAAAACTAACTTATAGGAAGCAACTTCGAACGGTCTCAAAAGTATAGGAATTTCTGTAACCTTATTTTTGCCCTCAACACTAGCAAAGTCACATTTCTCATAAGTCTTTAGCTCAAGGTTATCTATCTTATATATGCATTTCAATGCGAGAGATGTAACTAAAGAGGCTCTAGATTCACCTCCTAGTGATTCGTAAACTCTTACAATAATACTTTTTTCCTTCTTTGGGCTCAAAGAATAATTGGATTTCAATGAAGCATCTTCCTCACCTCTCTTAATGTTTGACATAATAACATTCTCGTCACCTAATATACTAACAATACCTTTGAATGAATCTACTACGTCAGAAGGAATGTTGTACTTATTGTTATAATTAAACTCATAGGCAAGTTTAACAGTTTCCGTACCTAATTGACCTCTATGTGGATAAATGGCATAATTAATTTGGTGCGTACCCATATCTGCATGAGCATCAGGGGCTTTTGACGAACGTAGTAATGATAATCTCATCAAATTACCATGAGTCGAAAACCCATATTTACAATCGTTAATAATTGATACACCCTTACTAAATTCAGAATAATCAGCAAATTTGTGGTGGCATACTTCAAATTTGGCCACATCCCATGATGTATTATAGACAGTAGGTCTCCTAGTAACACCAAATTGGGTTTCGTAAGAGGCAAATTCACTGCGGACATTAACAGGAAATTCAACTTTTAAAAATTTGTTTCTGGCATCCCAATCTCTAACTAAGGTACTAATATCAATCTTACTCTTGTTCTGGGTCTTAAATGTCGTAGCCTTCAATGAAATTGTCGACTTAATTGAACATCCTGAAGATACTTTTACAACAACTTCCACAGCAACCTCTGATTTAGAATTACGAATTATTGCAACTTTTTCGATATCTTGTAGATACTTATATTGTGTGACAGAGTATAATTCAGTATCCCATGCTTGCCAGTTCAATGGTTTATCGTCAAACAAAACAAACTGATTTGCACCTAGCTTATTTCTGCCGTTCTTAATATCTAAAAATTGGGAAGAGGATGGTAAATCCTTAATACTGGTGATTGCTCCTGATTTTTTACTAATAATAACCTCTAATTTGCCATTACATAAAATAAAATTATGTTCAGTTTCTTCCACTCGTGAAGAAAATTCGTCAAGGTCATCTTGTTCGGTGTTCAAAGAAACCCAGTCGAGTGTAGAAATAGAAGTGACACTATTTTTCTTCCCTGTTTTATTCATTAAAAACTCTACTGCCTTTTTAATCAAGTCTGAACATTTTGTAATAACCCCCTCTAACATTGGTACAGCTTCGTACTTGTAGACCATCTCAATACATGACCCTGGCAAAACATCATGGAACTGGCACAATAAAATATTTTCCCATAAATCGTTTATCTGTTTGACAGGATAGTGGTACTCATCTGGATAAAGTATTGATGTCTTTGTTGCAATCCATTCAAGGTCATGCATAACAATTTCTGACTTTCTCATTAGATATTTGGTTTTGGCTTGGGTAGTGTAAGTACCTCTATGGAATTCAAAGTACAATTCACCATTCCAAGTAGGTAATGCTTCACCATCATTAGTGCGATCTAAGATATCTTGATAAAATTCATCAACAGAAGTACCCACTTGTAGCTTTGGGATGACGTTCCCATTTTTATTACTCATGGACCTGATACGCCTCATTTTTTCCATCATTTCTCTAGTTGGACCACCACCACCATCACCTTTACCATAAAGCATTAACCCAGAGCCATAGAATTCGTTGGATTTGTTTTGTCTTGCAGAACGTAAAACATCGCCAAAGTGTGAATCTGCGGTATAAGTGTTACCTGGTGGCATATGGGTCAACAAGACTGAACCATCGATACCAGCCCAATTAAATGTAGAATGAGGGAAACTATTTATATTATTCCATGAAAGTTTTTGGGTTAAAAATTTGTTTAATCCAGATAATTGACACAACTGAGGAACTTGTGACGAATAACCAAATGTATCAGGTAACCAAAAAATGTCAGATTTCACTCCAAAATATTTTAAGAAAAATCTCTGGCCAAAGAAAAATTGCCTGGCTAATGATTCACCATTGGGAATATTGGTATCATTTTCTACCCATGAACCACCAATAGGGATAAATTGGCCATCTTGAACCTTTGGGATTAAAACGTCATTAAAAAACTTTGGATGGTTTTCTAATAACCATTTAAATTGTTGAGCTTGAGAGGCAACAAATTGGTACTCTGGATATTCATTCATAATCGTACATTGTGAAGCCCATGATCTCACAATCTTTCTCTTTGTTTCGGCAAATGGCCACAACCAAGCAGTATCTATATGACAGTTACCTACACCATACACGTTTGTTAGTTGTTTATCGTCACCTTGGAAATAGACAGCTCTATCATCTGTGAATTTATCGAAGTATTCCTTCTTCAAATATGCACGACATTTGTCGACAGATTTTCTGTCTTGTGGATCGAACATAGTCATTACGTCATTACCCAATTGTCTTGCTCTATGCTTTTGCCAAGTCTCACCTGGTAATTCTCTAGCTGCATCAGAAAGCATCCAGAAATCAATACGAAGAGCACGCGCCTCCCAATCTGGTAAGACAATATCGGCATAATCTAGATGGAAGTATCTGTTATTATCTGGTGGATTGATTGTTGATCCAGAACCACACCCAAACATACCATTATTACCAGTTTCGATGTAGAAGAAATATTCGCCATTCTCTTGTTTTGGTAGTAAATATTCAGCTCTTTCTCCACCTGAAAAGGCAGTTTGAGGTAATAGAGTTTGAGGGTCAATAACTAGACCCTCATTATTACAATTAAAGTTAAATATTAATTGTTCATTTGTATCTACCCAATCTTGAGGGACAGATAAATGAACTTTAAACCATGTTGTAGACCAACTTGGCCCAAATGGTTGACCTTTGTAGGCATCTTTAAAATTTAGTTCACCTTTCTTGTCACTTTCGATGATAGATTCCCATGATGGCCTCTTATCTGGAGACACAGGAGATGATCCTTTTTCAAATGGAACCTGATACCATTTCACTTTAACATGGTTTTGATCCAGAGATATTCTCTTCCTGTCATAAAATTTTGTTAAATTTAAATCATGATAATCTCCACCCGTATCAATAAATTGTCTCAATCTATCCTGATAGATATTTTGAACTGGTTTAAACTGTGGATCGTAATTGATCCTTCCGTCAGACATTGTATACGTTTTTACCTGATATTCTAGTAGGAATTGTTTAAACTTATTTTTTTTCAAAAGCTAAAAAAAATAAAGTATTAAATTAAATTCTCCAATTAGTTCAACTACTTGTAAATGAATTGTATTTTGTTCTGTTTTAAAAGGTTCAGAGCACTTGCTAACGTAAGGACTTCTCCTCGTTTCCCCTATTTCTCGGACCTCGTGTTCCAGTCAAATTTAAATCTATTTTATGGTTGGTGATGGTCGTATCGCGCAATTAACCCCATATGCTTGTATACACGCAGAAGGCGGCGCGCAGGGGTCACAAATGCATAATGTATATTTAAAGCTTAAACAGTAACTTGAGTTTGCTGTGATACGTTTATCATTCTTAAAGATGGATGGTTCAAAAGAACGAGATAGTTGATAGGTCGTTTTGTTACTTGATTGATTGTCATTCCATGTATAATAGTGACTAAATGTAGCACTTTTGTTAAGATGTATGTTTGAATGTCGGTGTACTATAACAATGGTAATAAAATGAACAAACCACAAGCCAATTTTGTTATCTGCTCTCAGAATTCATTTTGATCTTGCAATAATGTATTGACGGGTAAAGGGTGACCCTGTATTTAATCTTATATTAATCAAACACTTTTATGTTTGGGTTATGCACTTCGTTAAAACTAAATTTGTCACTATTGTTTTTTTGTTTAGTTTGAACAATCAAACATTACAGCTTATAATCGATTACAAACGGGAAAAATAAAAACTAATTACATAAACCATAAATTTCCAGATATTTCATTATTGAGTTTCAAAAATATATTTATTTATAAGAATATGTAAGATATAAGTTATATATATATATATATGGGCGTGGGTGCAAAACTATTAATCTAATTCTAAATGGAGTAGTACTCGGAAATAAAATTGATATCATTTTGAGTAGCGTAGCCACAAGCATCATTGATTAAACTTTTTGGACCACAACAAATCATCCAACTCTTTTCATTTTTACGCTCAATATAATCGGCTAAATCTTCATTCCAATTTATTCGACGTGTATGAAAAGTTGTTTGCATCTCAAAAGATTCTTCATTTCCATTTGATGAACTTATAGTTTCTGAATTATTACTACCAGTAATATAAACTTCCAAAGTTTCTCCAATTTTCAAGTCTGGAAGTCCAAAATTTATCCTAATAAATTCGAGATCACTTGGATCTTTTAACAACCAAATAATTTTCAAATAATCAACATTTGTATTATGTTTAAAATATTCAAATAAAGATAGGCCATACCCGATCCCACTCCCACCACACACAATCAAAATCTGTTGCCCAATATCTTCAATCAAAGTGTTAGGTAGATTACTTGGATATGAACCAACGACCGTGTAGGCCTTTTCTGTCATCATCCTGAAATTGGATTCAGAGACGATCAATGAAACTTCAGCTTCTTCTGGGGTACTACAAATAGTATAAGGATGAGAAGGAAGTAACCAGTATAACGGATTGAACCGACCGTAGGGACTTATTCTAATATGTGAACCAGGCGGATATACCGATGGGGCAGCATTTCTCGATAGTCGTATGATCGTCAATAAGTTTGAGTTCTGAGAATTGGTGTTTTTAACAATACTATGTATTTTGACGATTTGGGAGACAGCTAACCTATTGATCCCATGGATAACAAGTAAGACAAAATTTAACCAAAAGTATGGGTTGGTTACTCCTGGTCTTGCATGCAACGGTGTCCCAAATATGAAAAGTAAGTTTATCAATTGATGTCCAACATAAAATAAACTATAGTTTCTTCTCCTCATGCGGTCAAATGAAATTACAATCAATACTAACATCCAGAATACAATGAATATACCAATAAAATTTTGGATGTTCGAACATTTTTCAGTAAAGGAAACTGTCGGATCTGAGTTCCATTTGAATAAAAATACTAATCCATGTACTAGTGCAATAACAAATATAATTCTGGACAGCCATTTATGAAGTGGGATAAATTCATCATACGTATAAGCTTGTTTAAAAAGGAAGGCTGGTGGTCTCAGACTGATAACAAGGTTTAAGGTGACCAGAACATAACTCATTCTACCAATTCTTTTTGCATACAAGCCAATATTTTGAAACAAAGAATAATGGGTTGGAATTGTTAAACATACAGGTATAAATATTATTAGCAAATGTGCCATTGGATCCAACTGGTAAATTTTGTTTAAAATATGTGCATGAAGAGATGAAACTGATGGCCTGTTAGGCATTTTTCTCATCGCATAAAGGAAAATTAAATATAGAAATGAAATCATCAAGACCCAGTACCCATAATAGACATTTGCAAAATGTTTCTTGCGATGCTCCTCATTGTGTCGTGCGTCCGCTTCACCACCCTCGTGTCTAACAAGTAATGTCATTGCACTTTTAACGACCTCATTAAATCTATTGCTTTGCATCACAAAATTCCAGTGATATTTTACAGTGCCAGATATTCGTCTATATCGTGTAAGTGTGAGACAGAAGTATCACTTTGTCCTTTGACGTGTTCATGTTCTTCTTTTATAGTCTATGTATCTCAAACAAATAACAATCATCACAATTTTTATAACTCCGCGGGTGCAATTAAAAAACCAGAAACTGAGAAGCGCTTTCCATTTCGAGTTTAAATCCATGTAGAGTCAGAATAGCTTGCCAATGGATTAAAAGGAGACCTTTATTACTTTGGATACCTCAATCTCCATTTTATATTGTCAATTAAATTTCCATTCTTTTTTTCAACTTTCCCTGAAAGTGTTGATTTGATTTGATTTCCTTTGTTCTGAAGAAGGCTTGTAAAACAAAATGAAATCTTTGCAAAACCTGTATTTGACCTCACTTTTTGGTGACTATTCAGTCTATTCCTAAAATTAGAGCTATCACTAGAAAAATATAGGATGTCATCAACATGAAATTGTAGGATTTTAGTATTATTAGAGGAATCCATTTCTTTTAATACGGTACAAAATTTATTTATTTGAAAACCAATGTATAGTCGTCTGATTTCTTTATTATACAAATTATAAATAATATACAAAATAATCAGGGAAATAAAATATTCCAACACATGAAATATTGTTCCCTTTGTATACTTTTTGGATTGGACATTTCGTGATTATAAATCTCCAATACTAGCATTGTAGTAATTACACATGGTTTTTAAATGCGTCTTATTATTATCCTTTCTTATTTTGGATTGTTAAATATTGAACATTATCAAATCTGACAATCTTAATAAGTTCTTTTACTTTATATTATCGACGTCATTCTTCTATCGTGTAAATTCCGACACATAAAAAATAAAAAGACCAGCCATCTATGCAGGTGAAGTGTTCAAAAAGAATTATTGCATATATAAAAGCCATCATTGTAAAGTAATAAAATAATTCTAGTTATTTAATTTGTAGATTATATAATTTAAAATAAACGATCAATTATCATATTACAAATATGTCCGAATTAGAAAATACTAACAAGCTAGAAACTTATGAATCAAAGGAGAATGAAATCTCCACCTCAGATTCTCCACAAATTACTTTCCAGTTCATTAGGTAATTCTGCTTACCTATTATTCCATTAGTAATACATACCTAACACCGTATTAGTTATGCGCTTACATGATATTCTAGTGAGAATTATATGATATTTCTAAACCATTTTAAATATTTCCATAATACATTAATTCAGCCAGTAGAGGTTTTAATTACTACAATCACAAGAAATATGAAAAGTTTTAAACTTTTGATTTCAAAAGTTAATAAATTCTAGTAATTGTAGTGGAGTCCCCAAAATATAAAATAACAGCGCAAGTGGTTTAGTGGTAAAATCCAACGTTGCCATCGTTGGGCCCCCGGTTCGATTCCGGGCTTGCGCATATTTTTTGTCCAAAACAATTTCCCCTTCCGGTAAAATTTACTTTTTGTTCAAAATATATATTCAAGTGTTTAAAATTTAACTGTACCCCATGATTTGTACAACATGTCGTTGGAAACATTAAGTTTTCCATTAATGAATATTGCAATTCGCAATTATTTTTTTTTTATATTTAGTTGGAGATATAACGTAGGCAATCCATCCACTCTGATATATCAGTATCATAATGGTAAGCCAAAGTCAAAGCCAAGAGTCTAATGATCAAGATATGGACCTAAGTAATATGATTGACGCTACTCAATCGTTAACAAACGATCTGACGATTCATACAGCCAAAAAGAAAAGAAACAGAAGGAAGAAGAAGAAGAAGAATACCAAAAAGATTGCAACTACAGACGTTACTGAAAATTCTAGAGAGACTACAGAATCCAAAAAGGACAAATTAGATTCTATATTGGTAGGTATAGAAGAATACCTCCAAACCAACGGTGACGAAAACGAAGATGAAAATGTTCCTGTAAATATCATTCCAAATCAAGAAACTGATGATAATCCTAAGAAAGTTCAAATAAATAAAGAAGATAATGTTCCAAATGAATTAACTCAACTGGACGAACCAAAAGTTGATAGCACACCTCTAACGAAGAGTATCCTTGAAGAAAACTTGAATAATGGTGAAGCTACTGGTGACATAACAAAAGAAAATGAAACCGAAGAGAGCAAAGAAGACGAAGTTTCGGAACCAAATGAAATTGGGAATCAAACTATTCAAGAAACACTTGATGACAATGGTTCGATAAAAGAATCATATTTAAAAGAATATAAATCCACAAATGATGAAATAGAGGATAAAATCAACGATAAAACCAAGAAAGTAGACGAACTATCAGAAGGAAAAGATGAAATTGACAAGATCCTATCCAGTGATACGGAGGAATTAGATATTTCGAAGGGTGTTGACTGTAATAAAATAGAAGAGGACGATAAAGATGTAACAGATGCTCACCTTATTTCCTCCAATGAAGAAGTTAAAAATATCACTTGTGATAAACCTGAAGAAGACCAACTGGCTGACGAAATACCTGTTAACTCTACTGGCCCTCAAATTGAATCTATATTTAAGAAAAGGGTGAACGAAGTACTGGATGATGTATTAGAGAAAGTTGTTGAGAGTAAAAGTTCTCCTGTTACCTCCAATGATACAGATAAAATTGAGAATGATATGCAAGACGATCCACCACATCCCACAACACCACCACTACTATTACAGAGCGTTGCAACAGAAGGAACTAATATAACTGATACCCTAGGGGAAGAGAAGAATGATACAGTTAATGATACTACATTATCTGAGAAGCCAAACGTTATAACTGTTGATGTGTCAGAAAACGAACCGGAAGATACTAATACAGGGTCTTCTATCGATTCACCTGATGAGGAAATTATTGTTAATATTGAACATACACCAGAAATCTCTCACACTGAAAATATTGATGAAACTATCGATAAAAAATTACAAAGTTCGTCTGAATCAACTAACGGCGAGGATTCTAAGAGCGTCAATTTATACGATGTCAAACAACTATCAACTTCTAAGAAACAAGATACCGTCAATAAAACGGAAATTAAAGAAAAAACACTTTCAGAGGAAAATTGTACAGTCATTGATGATAATAAGACAAATGAAGAAAAAGAAGAAGCAGCAGAAGCAGCAGAAGCAGCAGAAGCAGCAGAAGCAGCAGAAGCAGCAGAAGCAGCAGAAGTAGATGAAGAAAAAGAGGGCGATGTATCAATTGTTAAAACGGACAATGAATCTTCTACAGTAATAGAAAAAGATGAGTCTACAGAAAATGAGCTAACAACTCTTAATGAAACAAAAAGGAGGGATCCAGATGAACTATCTTTAGGGGAACAACAAGACCAACTACAGAATGTTACTTTAACTGATATGAAAGCAGATGAAGAAGTAGGTGTTCAAAAGAATGATATGGATAACACCATCGAAATCGATTCTCCTAACAAAGATGACGAACTGGTTACAACTGAGGAGGATAAAACTAAAAGTATCGAAAGGCAAGCGGAAGAAATTCAAAGACAAGAGATAGAAATACATTCTACCGATAATGACAAAAAGGATTACACAGCGGCATCTATTAGTAGAACTACTGAAGAAAACGTAAAAGATATCGATACTACAGCATCTGAAGAGGTGGTTGATCTGCCAATTATTAAAGACAATACTAAAACTGATGATGATAATACCGAAACAGGTAATGATGTTACAGGGAAGGATTCAACTGTCGAAGATACTGAAGAAATATCGGAGAAGAAAAGTACGGATACGGTGCTAACTGATGATGCCGATAACACTACTACAGATAAAGTTACTGAATCTCAACCTGCTACTGAAAACAATACATCTGAAGTAGACGAGAAAACCGATGACCAAATAGTTGATCAGACTTCGGAACTCAATGTGGTTGATAATGAAGATAGCAAAATTGAAGCTTCAGAAGCAGCAGAAAAAGGAGAACGAGAAGAAGAACATCTGGAAAGTGAATTAGTATCTCAGGACAATCTACAGGAAAAGAGCATAGAAATGGAGGAGAAAGAGATAAACGCAGAAACTCTAGCACAAGATACTGTTGAAGGACTCGACCTCGGTCCAATTGAAGAAACTCCTGGCTTTGATAATGTAACAGAAGAACCTGTACATCAAGATGAAAATAAGAACACTAGCAGTAATGAAAATATGATTAGTGGTAAAACCAGTCTTGACGATATCCTTGCTGAGACAGATGCATTCTTAAAGGAACTAGATTTTGTTGATGATTCTGAACTTAATAGTTTATTAGAATCCTTAGAACCAAACAAAAAGAAAACAAATATCTCTGCAAATGATAATAATGATGCCCATACGATCAAGAAAAGTGATATACGTAAATTATATGAAAATGAACCGGTTTACATTTATACTTCTCTAGCAGGGGGTGGATTTCATATGATTCCACGTACAAATCGTTTAGCAACTATATTACAAGCTAATCAAGTCAAATTTACTTATAGAGATCTTGGTACTGATGATGCTGCAAGAAAGGTATGGAAAACTCATAGTCGAGGACGAACTCTACCTGGTGTAGTGCGTGGTGCTAACGACATCATTGGTAATTGGGAGGAGATCGATGACCTGAATGAAGATTATAGAGTGCGCGAAGCCATCTTCGAGACCTTATAAGGAGAAACACATAAAAAACTATATAGAAGCAAAAACAAAAAAACACTAAATAAATATACTTAGCTTGCGGGGTTGTACCCTTCTGTCATTACATATAGAAACTAAACAAACAATCAAACGTCATCTATCAATGAACAATTGATCCTTCTACGATTCTGTTGGCCGTGTGCCCCTCCTTTCACCGATGACGGTACTTCGAGATAATAAAGACACCAACCACAGAATATGAATAACCCAATTTTTACTGTCTAATCACAATCTTTTTAACTTTTTTTTACGTCCCTTCCTACCCCCCCTTTCCTTCCTCTAAATTTGCTCTATTATTAATAAAGTTAAAGGAACTCTTTTCCCCACGTCACCTCGTAACTGTGCTCACCCCACTTCGCGGCGTTTTTATCATTTTTACCCTACAGAACAGAAACATAAAATTTAGAAAATTCACAGAAACAACCGCATACTGCATGGCCCCCTTATTTTCCTATTTTAGACATACGCTCACAAACACCTGCAGAACACATCCTGCCCCACTTTCCTAGTTTGTCAAGTTCCCTCGGTAACTTTACCCCCTCCCCTTAAAAAAAAAAGATTGCGTTCTTCTTAGTTTTTTATTCGATAAATACATAATATTGAACTGTTGTTGGTGCAGTCAGTAACTAGAATCTAAAAGGTAAGAGGAGTAAGAGGAACCACAGTTAGAACTAAAGTACACCGATCTTAGTAGTTTTATTTGCTGGTTCAGGTTGTCAGCAATAACGGTATCATGCATGAATTTTTTTTTACAGTTTCCTTTTTTTAGTTATGTTGAGTAAAAAAGAAAGTTCGTCACTGAATTTTATATATAAGTAGTAAACAAATATAGAGGATACTTGGATTTTTTTTCCAAAGAAAAGAATAATTTATTCTCCTCTTATATTCATAAAGTTTAGTTGTTTTTAATAACTTACTTTTACAAGTTAGAGTAACATATACATAAACAAGCATACACGCATTCGTTATTTCATATTTGTTGTTTGTTTTTACTCAATTCTTATATTTTAATTATAATGGGTCGTGATTTACAAAACCATTTGTTATTTGAAACTGCTACTGAAGTAGCTAACAGAGTAGGTGGTATTTATTCTGTTTTAAAATCTAAAGCACCTGTTACCGTCGCTCAATATAAAGAAAATTATACTTTATTAGGTCCTTTAAATAAAGCTACTTATCAGAATGAAATAGATCCAATTGATTGGGATGCAGAAGATGCATTCCCAGATCATTTGAAACCTATTCAAGCTGCTTTACGTAAGATGCGTGATGCTGGGTTTTATTTCGTTTATGGGAAATGGTTAATTGAAGGTTCACCAAAAGTTATCTTATTTGATTTAGATTCAACCAGAGGTCGTTTAAATGAATGGAAAGGTGATCTATGGTCTCTTGTTGGAATTCCATCTCCTGAAAACGATTTTGAAACTAATGATGCTATTTTATTAGGTTATACTGTAACTTGGTTCCTTGGTGAAGTGTCTGTATTAGATCAAACTCATGCAATTGTAGCACATTTCCATGAATGGTTAGCTGGTGTTGCTTTACCATTATGTCGTAAGAAAAAAATTGATGTTGTAACAATTTTCACTACACACGCAACTCTTTTAGGTCGTTATTTATGTGCAGCTGGTGATGTTGATTTTTATAACAATTTAGAACATTTTGATTGTGACCAAGAAGCAGGAAAACGTGGTATTTACCATAGATATTGTATTGAGCGTGCTGCTGCACATACTGCTGATGTTTTCACTACCGTATCACAAATTACCGCTTTAGAGGCAGAACATCTTTTGAAAAGAAAACCAGATGGTATTTTACCAAATGGTATTAACGTTGTTAAATTCCAAGCTGTTCATGAGTTTCAAAATTTACATGCTTTAAAGAAGGAAAAAATTAATGAATTCATTAGAGGTCATTTCCATGGTCATTTTGATTTTGATTTAGATAATACTTTATATTTTTTCATCGCTGGTCGTTATGAATATAAAAATAAAGGTGCTGATATGTTTATTGAAGCGTTAGCTCGTTTGAATTATAGATTAAAGATGGCTGGTTCAAAGAAAACTGTTGTTGCATTCATCATTATGCCTGCAAAGAATAATTCATATACTGTAGAAGAGTTAAGAAGTCAAGCCGCTGTTAAGTCTTTAGAAAATACAGTCAACGAAGTTACAAAGAATATTGGTAAGAAAATATTCGAACATGCTCTAAAATTTCCACATAATGGTGTTAGTGCAGAAGTACCAGATAATCTAGATGAATTATTAGGTCAATCTGATAAGATTAGATTAAAGAGAAGAGTTCTTGCTTTAAGAGCTGAGAATCATTTGCCACCAATTGTGACACATAATATGGTTGATGATGCTACCGATCCAATCTTGAATCAAATTAGACACGTTCAGTTATTTAACAATTCTAGTGATCGTGTTAAAGTTATTTTCCATCCGGAATTTCTAAACTCAAACAATCCAATCCTTGGGTTAGATTATGATGAGTTTGTTCGTGGTACTCATTTAGGTGTTTTCCCATCATATTATGAACCATGGGGTTATACTCCAGCTGAATGTACTGTTATGGGTATTCCATCCATTACTACCAATTTGTCAGGGTTTGGTGCCTATATGGAAGATCTAATCGAAACCAATCAAGCTAAGGACTATGGTATCTATATCGTAGATCGTAGATTTAAGAACCCAGATGAATCTGTTGAACAACTGGTTGACTACATGGAAGAGTTTACAAAGAAGAACACTAGACAAAGAATCAATCAAAGAAATAGAACCGAACGTCTATCAGACTTGTTAGATTGGAAGAGAATGGGTCTTGAATATGTTAAGGCAAGACAATTGGCTCTAAGAAGAGGCTACCCACAAGAATTTAAATCAATGGTTGGTGAAGAGTTGAACGATGACAGCATGGATGCTTTGTCCGGTGAAAAGAAATTCAAGATAGCAAGACCATTGAGTGTTCCGGGCTCCCCAAGAGAATCTAGAGCTGGTAGTACCGTATTCATGACTCCTGGTGATTTAGGAACTTTACAAGATGCAAATAATGCTAATGATTACTTCAATTTAAGTTTGAACGCTGACGGAACTCCAGTTTATGACGATGATGATGACGACGATGACAATAATGGTGTAGATGCCACCACTAACTGATAAATCACTGTTGATAACAAAATACAGGATATCTTTTCCTTTAGTAAATGATTCCTACGTATATATAAGTTTTTTTTCTCTTCCTTTCCCTCCTTCGCATACAAGTAATGAATTAATGTACCAACTAATGAGTATGCCATTCGTATAACTAAAAAAGCAAAAACGAAAAAACACAAAGTAAGATATACATATAGATAAATAATTACACTATGCATATACCATAACCTATACACTTTTAATAGAATTAATTAACATGCATTTGAACAACCAATTTCCCTTAATCGGTTGAGTAGCTAAGCCCATGTTGAAAGTTCTACTACTAACGTTTCCCCGGTACCTCTGCAAAATCGTTTCTTTTTCCTTTCGTTGAACCGTTTCGGAACGCATTCTCTTTACGGATACTTCAGCAGGAAATGTTCCGACGGCTTTCGGAAACCGAATACAAAGAATTCGGGAGTCGCTGAGATAGATCTGCTTGAATAATCAGCGAAAAAAAAAAAAACGTTATTAGGAAAGGTCGATAGATAGTTAAAGGGACAATAAACTATGAAGACTTGGATTCGCCATTTGAGGAAAGGTTTAGACTGAGTTTTAATTATCATTTTATAATCATATATATATGTATAGGTAGATCTGTTAAGTATTTGAGAGAAAAGACTAACATATACAAACTATATTTTGTTTATTTTTACTTTTTACACAATTACATTATCAAGGGGATATACCCATTAATATATATCTAGAACGGAATTTTTAAAAAGCAATATCTTGTATGATTCAACCTTCAGGAATGAATGAGGATTTAGAGAAAAGTGAGGATAATAAATCCGACTACATCTTTGGGAAGACCTTAGGTGCTGGTACTTTTGGTATCGTGAGACAAGCAAGGAAACTATCCACCAATGAGGATGTTGCCGTGAAAATTTTATTAAAGAAAGCTTTAAAAGGGAATGATGTGCAATTAAAAATGCTTTATGATGAATTAGAGATCCTTCAAAAATTAGATCATCCCAATATTGTTCATTTTAAGGACTGGTTCGAAACTGTAGAGAAGTTTTTTATAGTTACACAACTTGCAACTGGTGGTGAATTATTTGACAGAATCTTAAAGAAAGGAAAATTCACCGAACAGGATGCAGTTGATATTTTAATTCAGATATTAAAAGCAGTAGAATATATCCATTCTAAAAATATTATCCATAGAGATTTAAAACCAGAAAATTTACTTTATGTAAATAGTTCAGAGAAATCTCCTTTGGTAATTGCTGATTTTGGTATTGCAAAGGAGTTAAACACAGGAGATGAACTTGTTTTCAAAGCTGCAGGATCACTAGGTTATGTGGCCCCAGAAGTACTTACCACTGATGGTCATGGTAAACCATGTGATATTTGGTCTATTGGTGTTATAACTTATACTTTATTATGTGGATATTCACCTTTTGTTGCTGAAAGTGTTGAAGGATTTTTAGACGAATGTACTTCCAGTGATCAACCCATCACCTTCCATAAACCTTATTGGGATACTATATCTTCAAAGGCTAAAAATTTTATATTGAGAGCTCTAACCCTCGATCCAGAGGAAAGACCCACAGCGACTGAATTATTACAAGACCCATGGATTATCTGTACAGAATGGGAAGAAAACAATTTATTACCTGGTGTCAGAAGGGGCTTCGATGCTAGGAAGAAATTACGTGAAGCAATTGAGATTGTTAAATTGAACAATAGAATTAATAAATTGAAAAACATGTATTGTACGGATGATGAAAGTGATTTAGAGGAAAATAGCGTTAATTCATCCAGTTCTTCATTGGCCAGTTCATTTAAAAACATGAGTATTAAATCAGAGCAATCAGGAAAAGAATTAAGTGAACAACAAAAACTACTAAAGGCTGCCATTACAAGAGATACATTTGCTCAGTTAGTGAAAGCTGCAACACAAAATAAGGAGAGAATATTAAAATATGATGAGGAGAGTCAAGCTTCAAGGGAAGGTTCCGATGTTTCATCTCAAGTTGATGATAATTAGCTCTTTCATCATTATTTTCTTTAACTCTTTTTTATCGAGTGGTGTAATAATTTTTAATTTAATATACTAAAATACATTTAGCATACTTACGTACATTTACATATAATACAAAATGGTAAAAAAAGTTTTCATTTTTTTTTTAAAATAGAGTAACGCAGAATAATGAAATTTACTCCATCATCTCGTCACTATCATAGTCCATATTATAATTAATTAAATTCCTCTTCATATCTCTTAATTGTCTTCTACCAGGTTTCATATCAGAATACTCCTTCTTTAATTGTTCAAAAGTATACAAAATAAAGTAAAAATCAGATAAATATTCTTTCAAAATTTTTAATTTATTTCTTGCTGTATTATAACGTTGGTCTCTTGGTAATGGATTTGTGTTAATGTTACTATTTTCTAGTTTCCTATTATGAATCTTTGGTTGAGATATCGCCTCACTTGTCGCAGTTACTGGTGAAGCGTCAACTTTTGTACTCTCGGAATCTGTCAATGAAATGGTTGTTGTACCTTCAACAATACTAATATCGGCAGAATTATTTTCTTTTACTATCAATGAATCTTCATCTTTGACACCAGTGGTGTCATCTTTTTTCTTTTCCTTTGGTGGTGGTCTAACAATCTTAAAATCTAAAAAGTCCAAAAATTTTCTCAAGGATTCGGCATCATGGCACATTTCATGCCAATAACATTTATCTTTTGTATTTTTATTTTTTGATATATCGTGAATTAATGATGGAGTATCGTGGTATAATACTTTAAATTGAGAACTTAAAGTTTGCCCATATTCTTCGAACAAATGTAATACTGTATATTCCTTATTTTTGAACTTTGAAACCAGTTTTTGCAATTTTCTGAGATCTGTGTATGTGCTCATAGTGATTGTATCACCATAACTATGAAGTCTAGGTAAATAGAAGTCACCCATATATGGAACTCTACCAATGAAAAATTCTTGTGACCGTAACGTATAAATTGGGTCATCAAAAGGATTCGATAATGGATTATCACCCAATTCACCTTCGAATAATCTTACCCATTTATCGTACAATGAAATGACAAGTTCAGGTCTCTCTGATTTCTCAACATTATTTAACTCCTGTTTTATCTCTTCTAGCAATTTCATTTTGGCGCTTAATTCTGGATTCTTACCATCACTCATTTGTTTACGATAATGCTTCTTCCTAGAACGAACTTCATAACGAGTTTGAATAATTGTACAAAGTTTCCTAAAATAATTATAGGTAACTTCAGGTCCATCAAGGTAATATCTTGGAACATTTTGGGTTTGAATTCCAAATGGAGCATCCCTCTTAATATGAGTTAATTGATATATTTCATGATGTACAAGTAATGACTGTACAGAACACCAATTGATCAAAGTTCTCAAAAATATGATTCTATCATTGGTTGGTAAACCTAAGATCCCTTCATCTTCAAGATCACGAGTCTGCAAAGGATCATTTTCTAATTGTGCAGGATCATTACCGATATATGTGTATACATTTGGTGTTAAAATTTCTGGATGTATTGGATCCACTACAGGAACAGCTTCATTATGAGGAAACAATGGGAATTTTCCTTCGCCTAGAATGTTAGAGATGACATTATTAGATCTCCATTCCTTTGGATACCCCCATTCTTTTGCAGATTTTCTAACTTTTTCAATGAATGGTCGATACAGATTTTTACCTCTTAAATCAGCCAAAGTTGGTGCGTCATATTTCTTTGGATCAACAAATAATAATTGTAAAAGACTTAAAAACAATAAATTCATCTTATCTTGGGCTTGAATTACTTCCTTAACCAATATATAATCTTGATAATAAACAATACGATCTTTCTCTTCAGAGTATATACCATCGGCAGATTCCTTAGAATCACCTGGATATAAATCAAGACCCACTTCAAAATCTTGAAATGATAAATTTAACAAATCTTGATCGAATAAAGAATAAAACTTATTAATAAAGGACATAATTTTCATGATATCTCCAGCATATGGAACTGGTTTCATATTTGGATTTTTTAGTCTTGAACTTACACTCTGTTGAGTTTTAAAATCAGAATTCAATAAAGGAGCACAAGGAGCCCAATTTGCTTCTGTTAGAGATGGTTCTTGTGTTTCAATTGTTGCTTTTACTTTAGCATTATTTTTTTTCTCATCTTTCTTATTAATTTTCTTACCAGTAGCAGTTTTCTTAGTAGATTTAGTCTTCTTTAACTTTTTTGATGGTTTGGTAATTTTCTTCTTCTTATCCTTATTAGCTAGGTTCTTCTTCTGTTTTGGTTTAACTCTCTTCTTATATGTTCTCTTCTTATATTCATCTTCTAAATCGGCAGTAAGATCAGTTCTTGGTTTTGGAACACGACTAGATCTTCTTAATCCAGAATTCAATTCAGTCAAAATTGTAGAATCCATCGATTGATTAGTTGTATCTAATACAGTAGTAACATTATTCATATTAGGTTGAGTGGTACTATTAGAAATGGGTTCCATATTAGAGTGATTACTATTATCACTTTGACCACTTGTTCCACTGTTATTAATATTGTCAGACATCTGATGTTAATAATAATACTAAGTTCAAACTTTTAGAGGTATGATACTCGCCACAATAAACAAAAATAAGAACGTTAAGATATCTATAGTTGCAGTCCTTTCTTCCTTGAATACCAAAAAAATTAAAAAAAACGAGTAATATAACTATAGTTAGAAAAGGGCATAAATATATCAATTTATATTACAACGATGTTGTTTGTTACAAACTTTCGATCTTCCAAGAATTTTCACGCGTAACGGTTAACTTGAATTGTTTGAAGCATACAAAGCAAAGGTAAAAACTGCCAAATAGGACTCAGTGCATACTTTCTACATATGGTAATTCATTTGAATTATGATAAGAATATATTACATATATCAAAGAAAAATTGTACATATCATCCTTTAGAAATATTTACTGTCAATTTTGATCATGATAATAATATTATTTGATCTCAAGTTAGTGTCTCAATATACTTCACTAGTATTATATGAGCGAATAAATACATCTACACATTACCCAAAATTGACATGAATTAATTGATTTATCACAATCCTGACATACACACACACAGACACATATGCATCACTTAGAATAACATAAGTAAAAAGTTCACCAGATTATTTAAATCTGATAAACGATGATATCAATAATCTCTTATTTAACAACAAAACAAAAAAAAATTGAAAATTTCAGTGAGCGGCGCGATCATCACAGTGAGAAAGAAACACGCGCGACAAGCAAAGACCAGACAGAGAGACGCCAACAATTACTTTTATTAAATTTTGATGAAATTATTGTATCACAATTTGGAAAATATGGGGTGTTATGAAGAGTATAATGCTTGGTTCTAAGATGTTTGTTGATGCGTATATCAAGACTGAGATACAGTTAAGTGGCAAGATATTCAATTCTGCGAATTCTTAAAATAACATTAAATACATAACCCTGTTTTGTACTATCCGTTCATCTTATATACAGAACCAGATATATACTATTTTCTCTTTTACAGAACATAATCTCAGTGTTGGAACTCTTGCATAATAAACCTTACACGAATAACAATCCGAAACTGGTACCCGATCCACATACTTACATATATTTACGAGACGGATCATACCTTAGGCAACATCTTATATAACTCTTTGACCTCTGCCATACGCTAATTGTTTGTCTTGCTTTGTTTTGAATAAGTTCTATCCAATAGAAAGTTAAGCTGGAAAAAAAAAATATACAAAGCGAATAGTGGTGAACACAGAGGACATAGAACGAACGGGATAAGAATATTATTTGTGAGACGGAAAAGATAGAGAAAACATACATTATTAACAAAGGGGACAACAAAAGTTTCTATTTAATTTAATGTTTTGACCTTAAAGGATTGATAGGAAACTGAAATAACAAAGGAGTAGAATTAGAATCAGACCCCAGTTATTTTCAGACTTCATTTTTTTCAACTTTTATTATCATATTTTAAGGAAATATACTTATTTCTAGGAACCTACACAGTCACTCAAACAGCAATATATATTTTCTAAAATGGGAGCACAAGCATCAAGACCATCGTTAACTGATATAACGCCGGATATTAAGTTTGATGCATCAGAGGAAACAATTAAACAATTAGGAGGAACAGAGACAGATTTTGCTAAGAGAGAAGATGCTGAAAGATTTATAGAGAGTAAAATTTCTGAAAGATTACTTCAATTGGAAAGAGAAACTTTGAAAAAATTCGAAGATAAATTAGATAAATCTTTATTATTGACAGATGTTGATGTTGGAACTTTATCTTCTAAATCTTTGGATGAAAAGATGGATGCATTAAATCTTAAAATCGATCTTTATAAACAATTAGATTCTGATAAAAGAAAAGATTTTACTGAGAAGGATAAAGAAAATGTTGAAAAGAAACTTACAGAATGTTTAATAAAAAATAAAGGTAAACCATTAAATTGTTTTGAAATTATGGAACAATTTAAAAAATTAACATCTGAATGAAAACACTGTTTTTTTTAAAGCAAAATGACGTCAAAGAATCAACCCTTAAAAGGATATAACTCAAATAAATAGAAATATCATTCTTGGCAATCAAATTTTATTTTAGAGAGGAACTGATTATTATCTAGATTATTATACCCATGTACTTATTCTATACATTTTTTTATATTCAATCACTTTACAAAGTAAATAGTAGAAAACGTAGAAATATTTAGTTTTTCTTCTTCTTCTGAAAGCATATAACATACTAATAATGTCCAATCTCACCAATTAATAGATGATTTCATCTACTACAGGATAAGGAGAATTGTTTTTCTCTTTTTGGCTTTTGCATACACATACATACATATATGTACATTTTAATTATCTATAATCCCAAACCTTCATACAATAAGATTAAGGCACTATCACTTTCACCACCACCTGCTAGCATTTCAATCTTTTCCTTTTCTATTATACTAACTTTATCATCATTAAATTTATACCAAATATTATCATCTTTTTCATCCTTCATAAATGCTTGATAATGACCTGATTCAGAATTAGCACCTTGATGTGTAATAATACCAATTAAATTATAAACAGATGATGGGTTTTCACCAGGAGAAAGATTCTCTGGAAATTGTTTCTTATATTCATCCTTCCAGAATTCAATTTGACTTTCTTCTAAAGCTTTCTTAGTTTCAAATTCTTCCCTAGGAGTCATCACAACGTCATTTACTTCACTGCTATTATTATCATTCCCAGATAGTTTTCTTTTCTTCAATTCACGTTCCTTTTCCGTCTTTTCCTTTTCAACTTCTCTCAACTTTTCACGAACCTCTATCTTTTCCTTTTGATATGTACTTTCTAACATATCAGTAACATCCATTTGAAATGGGAAGACAACTTTACGAAGAATTTTAGATTTCTTACCTGTGGATCTTTTCCAGAAAAATCTAACATACTGAACCATTAAAAGTTTTGGTAATCTAATAATCTCTTTATGAACAGTGTATACAGAATTAGCACCTGTAGTATCTGATCTCTTTTCAATCTTTTCATTCAATGAATCAATTAGACCTGATTTCAAAAAGTTCGTGGTACCAGATATATGACATTGTAATTTGATATCACTTTCGTCTTCTTTAACGCTAACATCATTCGCATTAGCTGTATCTGTTGTAGTTGTTCTAAATTGAATTCTAAAATCTTCACCAAATTTATCACCAAAGACCACATTTAGAGAATGGAACAATTGAGTTAATAATTCTTCAGCATCTTGTTGTTTATAGAACCCTGAACTTTGGTCTCTTTCGGCAAACTGTGGGTATGCTTTTCTCAATACATTAAGAAGAACAACTGGCATGATGGACTTAAAACTTTTCTTTTGTAAACCTTCGAAACAACGCTTCATCTCTAGGACTAACTTATAGTGTACATCAGATTGTGGGTTGCTATTGGAACTATCTTTAGAAGCATCATAGTTTAAAACCATCTGTCTTAATGGCTCAATTCTGTACAACGCCTGTAAAGTCGCATTCATGTAACACGTATTACCCATGTTCTTCAAACCAATAGGTAATTCATTAAATTGTTGAACTTGTTGGTCCGGACTTAAGTCTTCAATGAAATGGTTTTTCACTTTTGGTTTGGAAATTAGATTAGAATCTGGAGTACCTAATAACATCACTGTGGATCCTGGTTTAATAATGGTAGATAGATTAGTTGCAGAAGCATCAGACAAACCTCCCTTAACCATATATTTTTGACGAGCTACTGGAATCTGAGTTAAATCTTCAATTTTTTGTTTCAAATCAGAAACTGATTCCGAAGATGATAAAGTTATTGGGTAACTTTTCCCGGCATTTTTAATATTAACTGTTTCATATTAATAATTGGTTGTTAGTAAAAATAATTCCCTTAAATTCTGTAGTTTCTTGTACCGTTTAAGTTTCTCAAGGATACTAGTAATGTAACTCAAATGAATACGTTATGAAGTATTCATTTTTTTGTGGGGACCATCGTCAGTATCCTTAAAAAATACTGTAACATGCTTTGAAATATTAATCTAATTAAGTATACGTACATTCAAAAGTGGGTTCGCTCATATTAAGTTGTTTGAATATACTACTGTATATGCTTATTTCTCGAGAGACTTTGTTGGTGAGTCTTCTGCTTTTCAATATCTAGAACTTACTTACTTACTTAAACTTTTATAACTTATTACTATTTTAATCAAAACGTTTATAGGGTGGCAAACTTCTAGTCCTACAATATTTAACACGGGTGGCGGATCATCTTATACGTCGCACAGATTTAAGCGATGAGAAAATTTGAAAATTTAAATTAAAAATAATGAAGCGAAGAGTTTGAATAATAACTTGCAATGAGATACTGGATGTGTGAAGTAATACAATTGACAGTATCATTGCAAGTAAAATTAAGCTTTTTTTTGGTTATTATCCATACCCCAGTATAATTGATTTTTATTTAAACTGTTACAGGAAGTTATAAGAATTATATAAAGAAGTTAAAACAACAGAGCATCCAATGAGTACGAAAGTTGCAGCTCCACGTAAGAAGAGGCTTTCTGAAGGTTTAACTGTTACGCAGAAGGTCTTTATTAGATCAAGAAATGGGGGAGCAACCAAAATTATCAGGGAACATTATCTAAGAAACGATATACCTTGTTTATCTAAAAGTTGTACTAAATGTCAAAGTATAGTTGTCCCGGATGCCAAGAATGAACTTCCGAAATTCATTCTTTCAGAAGATCCACCAAAACTATCAAACATTGGGAAACACTATGTTGTCGTAGATACAAACATTGTTCTACTTGCCATAGATCTTCTCGAGAATGTTAGTTGTTTTTTCGATGTCATCGTTCCACAAATTGTTCTAGATGAAGTTAGGAACAGATCTTACCCAGTTTATACAAGATTAAGGACACTTTGTAGAGATAGTGATGATACTAAAAGATTTATTGTCTTCCATAACGAATTTAATGAAAAGACATATATAGATAGACTTCCTGATGAAACCATCAATGACAGAAACGATAGAGCAATCAGAAAGACTTGTGAATGGTACGCCGAACATTTGAAAGCTTATGGTATCAATATTATTCTAGTAACAAATGATAGATTAAATAGAGAGGCTGTGAAGAAAGAATCGGAATCACATGGTTATTTTACCAAAAGTCTTTATGAGTATGCCGACTTACTTTCGAATGCAGATGAAATCAAAGAATTAATTCCAAATGTTGATAATTACGCCGAATCAAAAGAATTGCTACCAGAAGATATGTCTGAAATTGTGTTCCCAGAATACTATCAAACTTCAAGAGTTATGGGTGGTTTACGTAGTGGTTCTTTGTTTCAAGGTAATGTCCAAATTTCAGAGTATAATTTTTTGGAAGGTTCTGTCTCACTACCAAGATTTTCTAAACCTGTTTTGATTGTTGGTCAAAAGAACTTGAACAGAGCGTTTAATGGTGATCAAGTTGTAGTAGAACTACTACCCGAAACCGAGTGGAAAGCACCATCAACCTTAACCCTAGATTCTGAACATTTTGATGTGAATGATAACCCAGATGGTCAAGGTGAAGATGATCAGTTTACAAATGAAAGTTCCACCACCGTGATAAGTGACAAGCAAAGAAGATTACTAGCTAAAGAGGCTATTAATGCTCAGAAATCCAAAAAGGTTCAACCAACCGCAAAGGTAGTTTCTATAACAAGAAGATCTTGGAGACAATATGTTGGCCAAATTGCACCAAGTTCAGTCGATGGAAAGACAAATGGTATACAGAATGTCTTTGTTATCCTTATGGATAAATGTCTGCCAAAGATCAGAATCCGTACCAGAAGAGCTCAAGAATTACTTGGTAAAAGAATTGTGATATCGGTAGATTCATGGCCAGAGACATACAAATATCCTCTTGGACATTTTGTCAGAGATCTTGGTGATGTCGAAAGTACAGAAGCTGAGACAGAGGCCTTATTGTTAGAACATGACGTCGAATATCGACCATTCTCCAAGAAGGTATTAGAATGTCTTCCTGCAGAGGGACACGACTGGAAAGCCCCTGTTAAGTTAGATGATCCAGAAGAGCTTTCCAAGGATCCATTATTACCAAAAAGACAAGATTTGAGAGATAAGCTTATCTGTTCTATTGATCCTCCCGGTTGTGTTGATATTGATGATGCCTTGCACGCAAAGAAATTACCAAATGGTAATTGGGAGGTTGGTGTTCATATTGCAGACGTTACACATTTCGTTAAAACTGGTACTGCCTTAGATGGCGAAGGTGCCTCAAGGGGGACCTCCGTATATCTTGTGGATAAACGTATTGATATGCTTCCAATGTTATTAGGTACTGATCTATGTTCCTTGAAACCATATGTTGACAGATTTGCCTTCTCCGTCTTATGGGAATTAGATGACAACGCAGACATTGTTAATGTTAATTTCACAAAATCTGTGATTAAATCAAGAGAGGCTTTCTCATACGAACAGGCTCAACTAAGAATTGATGATCCAAATCAAAAGGATGAATTAACACTAGGTATGAGGGCCCTATTAGCTTTATCAATCAAATTGAAACAAAAAAGATTAGATGCAGGTGCTCTAAATTTGGCTTCTCCCGAAGTCAAGGTCCATATGGATAGTGAAACCGCTGATCCAGGTGAAGTTGAAATTAAGAAATTATTAGCTACTAATTCACTAGTCGAAGAATTTATGTTATTAGCTAATATTTCCGTCGCAAGAAAAATATACGATGCATTCCCTCAAACTGCAATGCTGAGAAGACATGCAGCTCCACCATCTACCAACTTTGAAATGTTAAATGAAATGCTACAAAAAAGAAAAAATATGCATATTTCATTAGAATCATCAAAAGCATTGGCCGATTCTCTAGATCGTTGTGTTGATCCCCAAGATAGCTATTTCAATACACTTGTACGTATCATGTCTACCCGTTGTATGATGGCAGCACAATACTTCTATTCTGGTGCATACTCATACCCGGACTTCAAACATTACGGTTTAGCTGTTGATATATATACCCATTTCACATCACCAATTAGACGTTATTGTGATGTTGTAGCTCACAGACAATTAGCAGGTGCGATTGGGTATGAACCATTAAGCTTAGAACATAGAGACAAGCATAAGATGGATATGATCTGTAGAAATATTAATAGAAAACACAGAAATGCACAATTTGCTGGTCGTGCCAGTATTGAATACTATGTTGGTCAAGTTATGAGAAATAATGAGTCCATAGAAACAGGTTATGTTATCAAGGTATTTAATAACGGTATTGTGGTTCTGGTACCGAAATTTGGTGTTGAAGGTCTAATTAGAATAGAGAATTTAACAGATGCGGTCGAAGATGCCGTTTATGATGAACTTGAGTTTAAATTATCGTTCACTCCGAAGAATGGTGATAAAACAAGAGAGGTTCATGTATTTGAAAAGGTTGACGTACAAGTCAGATCAGTGTTGGATCCAGTAAGCAGTAAACGTAAGGCCGAATTATTACTAGTATAACCTACATAAATTTCATACCGTCATTCTAACTACATATGTATATTATTCTTTCTTCATAATTTCAAATACATTGTTATCTCAGTACTTATACATTAAGCAAAAAAATCTTAATAAGACAGTAATCAAATCAATTAATTAAATGCAAATATTTTATAAAATAATTATCATCTCAATATATATATTGTCTAATATTATCAGTGCTTCTTAACAACACCAGCTTCATTAGCAGATGATATGATATAGTCCCTGTAATCATAAATAGTACCGTCGAATCTGTTAACAGTACCATTTTCTGATACCCAGATTTCACTACAGACATTATCAATAATGGAAATATCATGAGAAACCATCAAGACACCACCGGTGAAGTTCTTTAAAGCATCTACTAATGCCTCCAAACCTGTGGTATCCAAATGATTGGAAGGTTCATCCAGAACCAATATATGAGGATTGTTCAAACACAGGGCTGCAAATGCAACACGAGATTTTTGACCACCAGATAACAGTTGCATCTTTTGCAAACCTAAGGTACCAGTAATACCGAAAGAACCAAGATGACGTCTATATTCCTCATCAGTTTTACCAGGGTATTTCTGAGACATCCAATCGACAGCAGAATTATTTAAATCCATAGAATCAACATGATGTTGTGTGAAGTACCCTATTCTTAATCTACCATTTCTGGATACGAAACCTTTTATTGGTCTTAATTGTTCCATCATGACCTTCAATAGAGTAGTCTTACCACAACCATTTGCACCTACCAACGCAATTCTAGAGTCCATTTGTACATCAAGGTTAACATCCTTTAATAACAAGTTCTTTTCGTCATAACCAAAGGAAACGTCTTGTAATTGAATAATAGGAGGAGACAACTTCTCACAATCTGGGAAATGGAAGTTAATGGTTTTTTCTTGTTCTGGTGGTTCCAATACAGGCAACTTTTCCAGTTTCTTAATTCTAGATTGTGCTTCTTGGGACTTGGCAGCATTATATCTATATTTGTCGATAAATTCTTGTAAATGCTTTCTGTATGCCATTTGGTTTTCATATTCCTTTTGAGCTGTCTTATTACGTTCCTCTTTGGTAGTATAGAAGGAATCGAAATTTTGACCTCTGTAGTAATCAAGTCTTTCATTGTGTTGATAAATAATATCAGTAGCCACTTCATTTAAAAATGCACGATCGTGAGAAACTGTAAGAACTGTAGATGGATAAGTTTTCAGATATTCTGCTAAATAGGCAATAGATGGAACATCCAACATATTAGAAGGTTCATCCAGTAGTAACAAGTCAGGCTGACAAAACAATGCTCTAGCTAATGATAATCTCATTCTCCAACCACCAGAGAATGAGTTGGTTGGTTTTTGTTGAGCATCAGTGCTGAAACCTAGACCGTACAGAATAGAAGCAGCTCTAGCTTCTGCTTTATCAGATTCCATATCTACTAATTTTTCATCGATTTGTAATAAATGATTTTCTAAATCTTCACGTTCATTATCTAATTTCTTAATTTCCAAACTTTCGGGTTCAAATTCACCTCTAAGAGATTCAATTTCCTTTAATCTTTCATTAATTTTAGATTCTTCACCAATCAATTGCTTTCTCCACACATCGGCATCTAAGACACTTTGTAATGCCAAGGTATCATCACCTCTCAATTCTTGCTCGACGTGTAAAATAGAAATATGTTTTGGTACATTTAATTCTCTTCTAGATAATGCTCTTAATAATGTGGATTTACCAATACCATTTTGACCAACAAGACCGTACCTATGACCAAAACTTAAAGTTAATTGAGCATCAGAAAGGATTCTTTGACCATCACCAACATATAAATCAAAACGGTCAATCTTAATATCTTTAGATTTACCAGCGGCGGAACCGAATTCTAATGGATTAATCTTTAAGAAGAAAGAATCGTAATCCTCGTTTTGTTGTTCTTCAATCAATTTAGAAGCCTCATATTGAACAAACTTATTGTTTCTCTTCGCGACTTTCTTAGCAATTTTTTGTTCAGCTTTAGCTAATTTCTTTAAATCGACTCTAGTTTCCATCTTTCTACCGGTATGTTCAATATCAGAACCATTAACACCTAGTATATTCAAAGATGCATTGATATTTTCCTTTTCATTATGACTCTTCAAAATATTAATATCTAATAATCTCTTTGAAGTATCACCAGTAATTTCCATTTTAGCTTGATTTTCCTTTAGTTGAATAGTTAATTGATCAAGAATATTCTTAGCTAGGGTATCGATATTATCTTTTTGAGCACCTGCATCAACCAATAAAGCACTAACAAAATCAACTTCCGAAGGTAAATCTAGTTGTTTACTTTGAACTGCATCAAATGTAACTTTAGATAAATGGTTAAAATAACCAACTGCATAATCTGTGACAATTGGATCAACTGCAGTTGCAACTTTTCTAACCTGTGCACCAATAGAGGACATTTTTAACTGTTTTGTGAATTGATTATTCCGATAATTTATTGCTACGAATCAAATACCCTTCTATTTAAAGTCCTTTATTTTTGTAGTAGTGTTTAATTACTATTACGACTATATTTTTTTTTAGCATAAAAATGGCTTCTTCGAACTGAAAGAAAAATTTCCGTACTAAAAAATAATTTTCCAAAGTAAATATTCGTGAGAAATGACTTTCTATTCCAAATTGTGTCATCCAGTTATAAGAATAAGAAACGTTAATTTCAGGTAATGACTTGGTGAAATGAGCAGATATTCGAACAAATAAATTGTTTTTTTAAATTCATTATCAATGGAACTGACACAATTGAAGAGATAAAAAATTAATGAACAAAGTGGAATATGAACTAAAACATTGAAATCATCTATGCCGACGAACATTTGTATGTTAAAAAAAAATAACAATCTGTTCATCTAACATGATTGAAAATAATCAGTTGCACATTAGGTTCCAAGAATGGATAAAAATATACATATTTAATCTTGATTTAAATCTAAAAGATCAATTTTATTATAAAAGTATATATACTAATTAAATAAAAATGTTTAGAGAAAAGATGAAAAAGATAACTAAATTAATTAACGAAGATTAACACAGCTAAATAATTGTATGAACAAATAATATATGGGTTTTTGTTCATACACTAAAAAAAAATAACAACTTTAAATAAGTTAGAGCAAAGAAGAAATTTTTTTAGTTTTTTTTTTAAATTGGACAATATCAAATATGTGTCACATAACCAGTATGTTTAAAATCACAACAGTCCTTTTATTTACATAAATTTCTTCCTTTTTAATTTGTTAATTATAACATTTTGTTAACAAAAAAAAATATGATACTAATAACTTGCAACGTCATTCTTAGTAAAAAAAAAGATTTTAATAGCTACTTCAAAATTGTTTTTTTTTTCTTTTTAGTAAATTTCCTAAGGTTCATAATTATATAATGTTTATCTTGATTGGGGTGCAGAATATGGTTTCTTTCTATGAATTAAAAATATGATGGCAGTTGATAAAATGAAGCATAAATAAAAAGTGGGCAGAAGATCAAAAAACAAAAATTAATTTTTATCAAAGAAATTTAATTTATTATAAATATCTTTTTTAAAATCTTCATATTCAAAACTTAATTTTCTACCTCTACTTAATGATCTTCTTGATGGTATACTTTCATTATCTGATTCACTATCATCTTGAATTAAACTATTATTTGTCTCAGTGCCAGCTGTGACTCCATCTGATCTATATTGTTTTTTAAATAAAGAATGATTTGGTTTTGATGTGTATTCTGGTGATTCAGGTCTTTGAATATAATCACCCATATTATGATGATTTAAAGTATAATCATTAATCGAATTATTATCAGAAGAAACATTTGAATTTTGAATATCATGTCTTGTATCTTGAAAATCCATTCCAGATAATAAAGATTTTCTTCTTTGACTTCTCTTTGTACTTATATCACTTTTAAAAGAATAAAAATTTTCACCATTAAAATTATTTGTACTATTACTAAAACTATTATTATGATTATGATTATTACCAAATAACCTATCTTTATTTTTTTGTTTTTCACTTAATGTTAATGCATCCATATAATTTGTTGACCTTCTTCTTGGAAATAATAATCTATTACGTCCATAAAATAATCCAGAATTATTATTATTTGGATCAATATTATTATTATTGTTATTATTATTATCGGTACTATTATAATATATACCGTTTTCAAAACCTAACATTGGTGAATCCTTAGGTTTTGGAGGTTCTGATAAATTAATAAAATCTTCAGATTGTGTATTTAAATTATTATTAAAAATTCTAAAATTTGTTGTCATATTGAATAAATTGTAATATATTTGTGTTTGTGTTTAATAATAAAAAACAAATAAAAACAAAAATAAAATAAATGTAAAAAATAAAAAATATGATTTGGAACTTGTTAAAAAGAAAAGATGAAATATGAGAAGTTTGATGTCTTTATATATATAAAGATAAATTTAAAAACACAACAACAAACTAATTACTTAATGATTCAACAATTTATTCTTTATTTCTTTAGTATGTAAAGATTTAAATTTTTTTCTTCTTTGTCAATTAAAATTCTGAATCAAATTAAAATATAGAGGGATAAAAGTTAAACTCAACTAAAATTTGTAATTTAACATTAATACACGCAACGATCATTACATTACTAAGATTATTGTATTCAATTCAATTAAGTGGACAATTTAATAAATCTTTATTTTTTATTTACTTAGTGTATATAGTAGCAGAAAGATCATTGTTTTTGATACAGAATATTATTTTCTCCGGTGATAAGATTAATTATACTATTAAATTCATTTGTGCATTCATCATCTATAGCAAATAGTTTAAATTTAGGGGAAGGAGAGAGAGAGAGAGAGGTCATTTTATTTTAATTCATTGCTAGGGAAACATTTGAGGTTAAATTTATCTGCATTTGTACAAGATATATCAGCGTAGCGGAAACAAAGTAATCTATTTTCCCTTCAATGCCAGGTGATGTGGGGAAGGCACACTAAAATTTCTCCTCGTTTGTCCGTACGGTTGTTTCATCGTAGGCAAACGACTAAAAACAAAAAAAAAGATAGAATAAAGAAGAAGGAGATGGAGAACCAGGAGAAATTTTAGGGTGCACCCAGACATCACAGGGAAAAAGTCCCATACATAACTACATCTCTAAGAAAGTACCATATAAAACTTATGCCTATTTGGTTATACAAGGAGTCGATTCGAGAAAATGATCGAACTTATTTATAACATAATATTTTATATTATGCTAACAACTTTGTAGTAGTACTGTTAAATATGCTATATTCGGAAACTATTGGTTTTTTAACTAAAAAATTGTAGTTTTGGTGAGAAATGGTTTTGCTACTACAAGCGAAGTAGAAATAATAAAAATATTTTGAATTGTGAAACATTTTATGCTTCGCTAGTTTTATCTTATTGCTGTTGCTTCTCGTGATCTTTCAAAAACTATATAACTTTAAAAATCATACTACATCCTTGTCTATCGATCTCATTTAATAAATATTATAAAGTTTTAAAGTTTAATGACGGTTGGTAAACGTCATAGTTTTTTATTTCGGAGAAAATACATAGATTACTTTCTCATCCCGCATTCCAAATAATATAAACTGTTTTAAATGATATTAAATATGTATTTATTTATTTATTTATTTATCCAGATATAGTTTCAATAGCAAATTCACTCAAAATAATTGCCCAGCGTTGAATTTCATCCTCATCTAAAGTGTCAAATTTATCATCAATTGTATGCCAAGCTTCTGGAAATGGGAACGGAATTAAATGAAGAATTGATACATTTGCATTATAAAATGGTACATGATCATCTTCAATTAATACTTTATTCATCATTAAATATAAAACATCAGATGGAAATAATTCTTTCTTCGTAAAAATCGTATTTTCATTTTCTAAATAATTATCTTCAATTTCACTTAATAATTGATAATATTTATGAGATGATTTATAATAACTTTTAATTTTCCATTCTGTTACTTTTTTAGTACGTTTACCACCAATTAAATCTAATAAAACAAATAATTCAATTTCTGACATTGTTTCATCTTTTAACCATTTTTTAGCTAAATGACGTGATCCATAAATTGAATCAGTTTCTGTCCATTCATCAATTGCTTCTTCACCATCAAAAAATACAATTTTAATACCAAATTGATTATCTTCAACTATTTTATCAATTAAATATTGATCTTCATATATTATTTCATCTAAAAATTGTGATAAATATAAAAGTATTGAACATGATGCTGCACTATCAACTGCACCAATAAATCCATCAATATTAACTAATGTATCATAATGTGCTGCAAATAAAATATATTTTTTTTCATCATTATTTTTTTTAATATCTTTTGGATCTAACGTGAAAATTAAATTTGTAAAATTATACTCATTTTCTTGAAAATTATCATATTCAATTGTCCAATTATTTTTCATATTTGTTTGAAAATGTTTAGTAATAAAATTTTGAATCATTAAAGAATTATTACTACCAGGTGTTCTGGTAACATCAAATGGTAATAACAAATTATCTTTACCATCTTTTGTAAGAGATAATTGTCTTGAGAGATGTTTATTGTGGTATTCTGTAAATTTCCCTTGAACTATTGTCACATTGAAAAATATACTTAGCATAAGAAGCACCAACGTAGATACATTTCGTTTATATAATGTCATTATATTTTAAGTTTCTGTGTTCCTGACTTTAATGGTTACGATCAAATATTTATTAGTGAATAAAACACCTTCATAACAGTACGTCATACTTAAGTACTCAATGATTACTTATTGAATCTTTTTGGCTATTATGATCAAATTTTCCAGCCTCGAATGGTAGACCCTCACACGTTCCGCTCCGTTCCAAAATAATTAATTAATAGTTTTTTTTTTGGTCCGCAATAATTTTATACGGTTTTCGTTCTTTTTATTTTTTTATTTTTTTTCGCGTGTCTTTTTTAGGGTTTTTGTAATTGATTAGGGTTTTATTTTATGAAGGAAATTCCTACCGCTGGTGTGTGTGTGTTTTTTCATTTGTGCGATGAGTTTTCTACTTCCCCACCCTTTTTCCCACAGTTACCCAGTTGCTTATTTACTTAATAAAAATATAAACAAACGAGAACCATCAATGACTTAATAAATGTACTAGCAAATATATATACACACATACGCTAATTTACTTTCACTTAAAGAAGAACAAGGAATAACAGAGACTCATATAATTATTATATTCTCTTCCTCAATACAATTTCGAGTTAATTTTCAAGATTATGAGTAATGAAAATATATTAAAAGATGAAAATTCAATACATTCTAATGTGGGATCAAATAACCAATTTAATACATTGACATCAATAGATAAACCTGAATTTCTTGGTAGACCAATACAGATGCCTTTAAAATCAACGACGAATATTGACACAAATCCTGTATTAAGTAATATTACTGTTCCAAATAAAATTTTCTTGGATAATACATCACAAAAGAGTTCAGTGGCTCCAACGGCGACTACAACAGCTACCGCAACAACAACAACAACAGCTACTTCAACTGTACAAAGTCAAATAGAGAATCCAATAGATTTACGAAAAATTAGAACTGATGATAATAATGCTAATGTTAGTAATACTAAAAATAACAACTCTGGCAATATAACGATACCTAAGACATTTTCTCCTGCTGTAGCCGCACGTATACCATCTATAAAGGACTCATCAACAACAATATCCCGAGAACAACAACCACAAACGCAACAAATCAAAAATACATCCTTGACTTTTACATTGAATAATGATAAAAAATTGAAAAGATCAAGTACTTATGCATCTAAATCTACAGTTAAAGCTATTCCCATAGCCTCAAATAAGAAAAACAATAATTTAAATTATTCATTAAATGATGCAGAATCCTCTATAAGTAGATCTTCATCCATGACAACATCTCTCTCGAGGAGTTTCTTGTTTGGATTCTATAATGATAATAGGAAATCAAAACAAGCATCTAAAAATGTTTTATCAAAGGAATATTGGATGAAGGATGAAAGTTCAAGAGAATGTTTCACTTGCGGGAAACCATTTAATACTTTTAGAAGGAAGCATCATTGTAGAATCTGTGGACAAATATTTTGTAGTTCTTGTACTCTTCAAATATCTGCAGAAAAATTTGGATTTTCAGGAAATATGAGAGTTTGTAATAATTGTTTTGAACAAGCAAAAAATTATGAGGATTCTAGTGATGAAGATGAAGATAATATAGTAGATGTATCAGGACAAGTTATAGATCGTCCTCATTCATTATTAAAAAATGACATTGATAGCGACCACAACAATAATATCAACGATAATATTAGTAGGTCTATGACATCTATAAATGAAGAATACTACGATTCCCAAAATCCATCTGAATTATCTACAAATGGAAAACAAAATGAGGTTTTATTATTGAATAACGATGATGTTCAAAGTATAATGACATCAGGAGAAGATTCAAAATTGTTTGTGTCGACTCCACCACCACCACCAAAAATGGCTATACCTGCTACTAGACAAGGTGAATCTTTAGAAATATCATTTAAGGATAACACAGGAAGAAACAAAAAAATAATATCTCCAAATAATAATGTTAATCATGGACTCCCCAGCGTAATGAAAATGGTCAGTCCCAGTAATCACAACAGTTATAGTCGTGATCCTCATTCTTTGAGAGATATAAGTCTACTTCGGACACCTTCATCCTCTCCATTTAAAAGTGGAAGTTTTTCAAACAAAGGGGAAACAAACTATCATCAACCTTATCATGTAAGAAGTAAACCCAGTGCAACTAGACTAGGAAGGTCAATATTTAATTACGTGACATCTGCCACATCTGCACCCTTCGACGAGAGGTCTGAAACAACACTCCACGATAACAAACAAAGACAAACTACAGATCATGCCAAAAATATTATAGAGAATTTGACAAATAAAAATTTCAAATTTAAATTCAACTATGGCCAGAAAAATAATAATAATAATAATGAACTAGAACAAACAGTATCAGATTCTGACAGTCAAAAAACTCAAACAAAATTAACACCAGATGAGACTAGGGAGGATGAGGGAACTATGTCGATTTACTCTTCTTTAAATGGTGCTGTTCACTCTGATAACCCTATCAGATCAACAAGAAATTCAACAAGGTCATTCCAAAGAGCAGAAGCTTCGTTACAACGTATGAGAAGTAGGCGGAAAAGTAAAAGTAAAACTGGTACTGTTAATATATACAGAGATATTAACTTATTGACTCATAGTACTCCAAACTTACTATCAGTTGTCAGCGATAATGATACGTCTGAATTTGCATTAAGTAAATTTCCAGATGATAACTCTATTACCAACGAGGATAATAATAATCAATCATTTGATACTATAGAAGGTACCGATTTTAATTCCAAGTCGAATATGAATCTTTCAGGGTCACAAAATTCAAAACCTCAAACAACCCCGAATTCACTTTCAAATTCTATGATTATTTCAGCAAAACACAATAGCGGAAAAGCTAATACTTTTAACCAATGGAAAAGATTATCGAGTATGTCAGGACTTAGATATCACCAGGGAAATAAAAATGTTCTAAATGAGGTGGCTACGTTACACTTCAAAGAATTGCTAATACAAGTTCTCAATGATCAAGATATAACAAATACTGATAAATGGCTCAATATATTGGAGGATATGGCACTAGCAAACATTCAGAATATCACGCTTAGTGCTAGAGATTCTAATACCTTGGATTATAGACAGAAATATGTTAAAATAAAAAGAATAACAGGTGGATCAATTACAGATTCAGAGTATATAGATGGTATTGTGTTTGCTAAAGCCCTTCCCATAAAAAGTATGCCAAGATATGTTGATAATCCAAGAATATTATTGGTTATGTTTCCTTTAGAATACCAAAGAAACGAAAATCAGTTTCTAAGTATAGAATCTGTCTTTTCACAAGAAAAAGAGTATCTGAATAAATTAATTTCCAGGATTACGTCATTAAATCCAGATATTATATTTGCAGGGGCCAATGTTAGTGGTTATGCCTTACAATTATTACATGATGCCGGTATAGTAGTCCAATTCAATATAAAACCACAAGTAATCGAAAGAATAGCACGATTAACGGAGGCGGATATCGCTATATCAATTGATAAATTGGCTTCAAATGTTAAAATGGGAGAGTGTGCGTCATTTGAAATCAAAACATATATTTATGGAAATATCAGCAGAACCTATACTTTCCTTCGCGGATGTAACTCGTCCCTTGGAGGAACGATCTTGTTAAGAGGTGATAATGCTGATAATTTAAGGAAGATTAAACACGTGGTTGAATTTATGGTATATGTTGAATTTTCTTTAAAATTAGAAAGTTCGTTTTTTAATGATAATTTTATTCAGCTATCGACAAACTTTTATTTACAACAAAAAATTGAGAAGGAAACAATGGTTTGCTCAGGATATTTTTCCGATTTTCTACAAAAATTGAATAAGAGAATTCTTACCGTATCCCCCACTGTTGAATTTCCAATTCCTTTCCTTTTAAAAAGAGCTCGAGACATTGAAGCTAATATTGACCATAAGTTGTTAGAATATGATAAACTTAATGACGATAATACGTCTAATGATGTCAATCAACTTACAGACTTGGACATAAAATCAACATTGACACTCACAGATGTCAAACATATTTCAAAATTTATAATGGAAAGGGAGATAAATGATTTGAAGCTACAATTTCAAAGGAAAAGCCGTCAATGGGAAGTATCATATTCTTTGTCAAGTAACCTTTTGGGTACAGGTTCTCATCAGTCAATCACTGTATTATATTCTATGGTTTCTACTAAAACAGCTACCCCATGTATTGACCCGCAGCTTGTTACAATTGATTATTTCTGGGATACTGATATCTCAATCGGTCAGTTCATAGAAAACGTTGTTTCCACGGCATGGTATCCTTGTGACGGTGGTTGCAATGGACTTTTGTTTGACCATTATAGGAGTTATGTTCATGGTAGTGGGAAAGTTGATGTCCTTATTGAAAAATTCCAAACAAAACTACCAAAATTAAAAAATGTAATTTTAACTTGGAGTTATTGCAAAAAATGTGGTACATCGACACCAATTCTACAATTAAGTGAAAAAACATGGAATTATTCGTTTGGGAAATATTTGGAGGTAATGTTTTGGAGTAAAAAGGGAAGTCTATCAGACATCGGGAAATGTGAACATGATTTCACTAAAGATCATGTCAAATATTTCGGCTATAATGATCTAGTTGTTCGGATGGAGTATTCAGATCTTGAAATATATGAACTACTAACACCTCCTCCCAAAATTAATTGGAAACCTAAGGTTGATATAAAGATGAAAGTTGAACTGTATTACCAAATATTGGATAAGATAAATATGTTTTATGAAAGTGTAACGAATAGATTGGATAGAATCAAATTGGACAGTTTATCAGACGAGAAAATTCAATCTGGTGAAGAAATTATATTAAGTTTAAAGGAAAAGTCTGAGACAGAGAAGAAAACATTGTTTGATAATTTGGAAACGATATACAGAGAAACTTCAGGAGACTCGCATTTGAAATTGAATAGTATAGTTAAAGAGTTATACGATAATGCGCTGGCTTGGGATTCCGAATTCAGTTCTTTTGGGAAAACATTTTTGCCATCTGAGACAGATATTTCTCGTATTACAACAAACCAATTAAAAAAGCTTTTCTCTGATGAAAACAATGATCGGAAAAATAGTATATCCTCCTTAGGTTCATTGAAGTCCAAAGAACCTAAAAGGATTATCGATGCCATGTCTGAACAAAAGTATAGTGAGGAGAACGCTACAGAAGAACCAATAAATACGACATCAACTGAGGAAATACCAAGCTTAAAACCAGATGTCAAATCATTTTCTGAAATATCTACTAGTCCAGGAGAAAATCAAACGATTGATAATCAACCAACACCACTACTTCATAAGACACATATGCCATCACCACTAATTGATTCAAATAGCAATAAGGATAGCCGTTCATATTCTAATTCTTCCAAATCCAATAATGTTACTAAATTAGCTAATTTCTTTGATCAAATGCATCTAGATGCCATTTCCAAGGAATTCGATTTACAACGTGAATTGCAGCGTAGAAAATTAAACATGACTAAATATCAAGGTTTAAAGCCACAGTCAATATCACCAATAGTAGAAATATATAAGGATGTCAATGATGCAGTGGATGAACCCTTACATGACATAAACAAGGATAACCATGTGGATTCTCTTATTAGTTATAAAAAGGGCACCCAATTGGGCGATGGATCATCCCCTACCCAGCAACTAAATCAGAACTTGGAGAACGAATTAGAAAATTCGATTTCACAATGGGGACAACATTTCTTAAAGAAAGATGATATTACAAAGCCAAAGGATGGAGATCATGTTATAGAGTTCGCTGATAAAGTGACTGATAGTAACACTCCTGAGCCTCTGCCTCCAGTAACTACGCCCACTGTTGCAGTTAAGGATGATTCTACGCCTGCCCCAGAAAAGAACCTATTAATGAAAGCACTAACAAACTTCTGGGCCGATAGATCACCATCTCTATGGAATCCATTATTATATCCTACTTCTCCCACGGAACATGTCTTTTCAGATAATAATGTTATTATTCGTGAGGATGAACCAAGTTCGTTGATAGCTTTCTGTCTAAATACTACTGATTATAGAACTAAAATTAATAAAATGGAAAGCCAACATAAGCAGAAAGTTGCAGGTGATGGCACACTAGATGAGGTACAAACTAATAATACGAACGATGAAAAAGTTTCAGAGACCCTAAAAATGGAAGCATCAGACAAGGAGTCGACTTCAAGAATGATAGAAACTGGCTCGACCACAACTGTAACCGGAGAACATAACATAAATGGAAATACTGCAACCCCTTCAGTAAATCAACCGGTAGATAATGAATTTAACACATTAGAATCCTTTATGACAAAGAAAACTGCAGTTCATTTGAGATATCAGTTTGAAGATGAATTAACTGTCATGTCATGTAAGATTTTTTTCACTGAGCATTTCGATGCATTTAGAAGAATATGTAACTGTGGAGATAATTTCATTCAAAGTTTATCAAGATGTGTCAAATGGGATTCCAGTGGTGGTAAGAGTGGTAGCGGATTTTTGAAGACACTTGATGATAGATTTGTTATAAAAGAGTTATCTCATTCTGAATTAGATGCATTTATTAAATTTGCACCAAGTTATTTTGAATACATGGCACAAGCAATGTTTCATGATTTACCTACTTCATTAGCTAAAGTATTTGGATTCTATCAAATTCAAGTCAAGAATTCGTTATCTGGTTCGAAAAGTTACAAAATGGATGTAATCATTATGGAAAATTTATTTTATGAAAAGAAGACAAGTAGAATATTTGATCTTAAGGGTTCAATGAGAAATAGACACGTTGAGCAAACAGGTAAAGAAAATGAGGTACTTCTAGATGAAAATATGGTGGAATATATATATGAATCACCTATACATGTACGAGAGTACGATAAAAAATTATTACGAGCCTCTCTTTGGAATGATACATTATTCTTAGCTAAAATGAATGTTATGGATTATTCTTTAGTGGTTGGGATTGATAATGATAATTATACGTTGGTTGTGGGTATCATTGATTTCATTAGAACATTCACATGGGATAAGAAACTAGAAAGTTGGGTTAAGGAGAAAGGTTTAGTCGGCGGTGGAAGTAGTAGTATTATTAAACAACCTACTGTAGTTACACCAAGACAGTATAAGAATCGGTTTAGAGAGGCTATGGAAAGGTATATATTAATGGTCCCTGATCCTTGGTTCCAGGAAACAAATTAGATAGACCACATATCAATTGATATACAAAACTTAACATTATATCAAGTATATATATATATATGTTCTCTTTTAAGTATTTATTATTATTTCCATGTATCAAAAATATTGCAAAGTTTTCAAATGCTTCGAGAGAAAAGCCGTAGTAAACCCAAAAAAACGCACCTAATTACCTTTCGTTCATGTTTTTTTGCTTTTTGATTCATTTTTGAACCGTAAAAAAAGAGAGAGAGAAAGAAGTTCCCGATATACAAAAGGGGATACCCAAATCCAAAGATCAGAGAGTCATTGCAAACCCAACGGTAATACATTGAACTAGAGAGATATGCATAATAATGAAAAGGAATGTAAAGTTTTTTGGAAATAATAAGCGATAATTACTATATCCACAATTAGAACTAACTCTCTTCTCTTTTTTGCCTATTTGCATTAGTTTAAAATTGTACTATATTTATTAATCATATGAGTTCAGAAATTAGAAAACATGCGAGACATATCAGTTTCAATCAAACTGGTAATAATATGTGTCTAGTAAATGATGATAATCAAGGTTTTAAAATCATCAATACAGACACTTTGAAAACATTATATAATCAAACAACAGGATCATACTCACAAATTCAATTATATTTTGATTCCTCATTAGTAATCTTTGTTGGATTAGGAGAAGATATTAAATTTTCACCAAGAGAATTAAAATTATATAATATTGAGACTTGTAAAATGATATGTCATTTATTATATCCAGATACTATATCTAATGTTCAAGTTAATAAAGATCGAATGGTTGTATCATTAACTAATGAAATATATATTTATAATTTGACAAATATGAAACTATTACATGTCATTAAAAATCTTCGTAAATTAAATGGTTTAATTTCGTTATCAATTGGTACACCATATTCAAATTTATTAATATATCCAACATATTCAATACGTAGAAAGAGAAGAAATAGTGGTAGAAAAAGATCAAATGATAGTACAAATGGTAGTATTGGAACATTAGCAACTAACAACAATAGTAATGATGATAATGATATTGAAGAACAAGGAGGTGATGATGATGATGATGGTGATGATGAAATAATGAACGAAGGAGATATAATAATATTTGATATGATGTTATTACGACCATTGATAGTAATTGAAGCACATGAAAATCGAATTCAATGTATTACAATAAATGAAGATGGTTCATTAATTGCAACGGCATCAAAATTAGGTACAATAATTAGGATATTTGATACAATAAATGGAACTAAAATTAAAGAATTTCGCCGTGGTAGTTATCGAAGTAAAATACAAAGTATGAAATTTTCAAACGATAATAATTTTTTAATAGTAATAAGTTCGAGTAATACTATTCATATATTTGAATTAAAATCATATGATATTAATAAATTACAAGAATCTGAAACAAATAATAGTAATATAAGTATTAAGGAAACAAATGAACAAGATCTTATTGTATTAGATACTCAAACTATAAATGATACAACAAATATTGATAATATTAATAATAAAAATAATAGTAAAAATTCAATGAGACGAATGATTAAGAAATCATCTCAAAAAATAACACGAGAAGCTAATAAAAGGTTTAATCAATTGTTTATTGGAGATAATGAAGATTCTCAAAATAAAATTAATATACAAAGACATTTTGCATGGTGTAAATTTCCAATAGATAAAATTAAAGAACGTGGATCATCTAGTATAATTAATATAGATTCCAAACCTATATTATTAAACAATTCACAATTAATACAATTGCAAACAACTTCATCTAATGAAATACCTGTAAAGGGTACTATAGAGAATAATAATGTGACATTATTGTATTTACGAATGAAGATATTAACATCAGATGGTAACCTTTATACATATTTATTAGATCCGATCAATGGAGGAGAATGCATTTTGCAATCTCAATTATATATATTATAGTAATATATTACTCTACTATATACTATAGTCTATATCATCGTTTTTGTAGAACAGAACAAATAACCGCCGAGTATTTCAGACGATGACTACGTACAGCAATGTTCAACCGGGGATAACACACACGCATTTATATATATATATATATATATATATATATATATATATACGTAGTGGAAATATTGCTACAGTAACGACAACAAGACACATACGATAGTATACAACCTCGGAGATAACTTCGTCTTTCCATTTATTATAGATTGAAATATGCAATGGTACCCAATACATAGCCCAACTCCCCCCGATTATCGCAGTTCTAATATTGCACGTATATCTGTTTGTTGTACAGCAAGCAAAAAGAAAGAAAAAAAAAGAACTCAGTCAAGTTATATCCGACGGGAAGAAAGTAGTAGCGGCTATATGTACTAGTGACCTTCCTACAGACAAACGTATGCAGGGGCTCGACGAGAAGATATAAGCACAACTCTTTCTGTGTCGCTTCTCCTGCCCCTTCCTCCTCCCCGGATTTAATTTTTGAAATTTGTAAGGTTTGTATGCACCTCTACGGGGGGTTATGCATCTTTTCCCATTTCTACGCGAAGCGTTTGGCTCGGTAACCAGATTACCGGTTCTCTAACAGAAAAATGTCCGAGACTATTTAACTGTATTGGTGCAGCGACAATAATACTTGTTAACCACAGTTACAGTTTGGCACTGAGAATCGATGAGAATGAGACAGAGACTGAGAATGAGAAAGGGGGATGAGAAAGAATTTAAAATGAAAATACAATTAATTGTGTTGTGTTGTGTTGTGTTGTTCTTTCAGTATAGCGAAAAAAGGGTCTAGTTAAGTATTTTATTACAATAGTAGTGTTGGTATTAGCTAATTCCATTGTATATATCAAACTAGAATATAAAGGGTTTTCTTACCAGTCGAACAAGGGGATATAACGCTATTAGTATTGTATATATTCATATATATAATGAAGTGATGACTACCAGACTTTACAAAAAGGTATTTTTTACATACTTTTAATCAAGTTACTTCTGCTGTATATCATTTTAAAAGTTGATTGGTATTTCTTTATTATACTTTGATCAATTAAACTGTTTCTTTGTTTATTGTAATTCTTTCTCCTTTTTTTTTGCTTTTTGCTGTAGATCTCTTTGTATATACTAGAGCATTTAAATCAGATAAATCTATATATTTGTCATATAAATATATAAATATTTGGGGATACCGCCACACAAATAGAATTTTAAATTATACCGTCCCCTTTTTAAAACATTCATTACTTTTTGTTTTTTTTAATCATACTTTCTTTTTATTACACAGCCTACTTTCCATTTGACTATTTTTACTATCGATAAGTCTTTGATATAAATATATATATATACATATAGATATTTGACACCTTCTATCATTTTGATTTATAAAAAAAGTTTGTTTGTTTTCTAATACACTATACCCCACCATCATAGTAAACATCAACATAATTAGTATAAGAAAGGAAGAGAAACCCTATATATTACAACATTTTACTAAATGCAAACTAATAAAGATCCAACTATTGATATTACAATTCAAAGTGGGAATGATGAAGTTATAATATTAAAAGGTCCACCGGATATTGCAGCACCTGTATTGTTATCAGGTGTAATTACTTTAAATACTTCAGAAACTGTTAAAGTTAAATCGGTTTCTTTAAGATTAACAGGTAGAATGACTTATAATGTACCTATTTTGCCACATAATAATGATATTAATTTAAAAAGATTAAACGTTGATACATGGTTATATCATCATAAATGGGATGATTTTAATATTGAATCATATTTTAAAGGGTTATATAAAAATTATCAATCAAAGACTCCAATTATTGACTCGAAAAATTTAAGATCAGATATTATTTCTGCTTATAATAGTAAAGGGAAAATTACAAGACCTAAGTCTACTACTTCTTTATTATCTTTAAGAACGTCGACAACAACTTTAACAAATTCTTCAAATAATTCAGGTTCTTTGCCTTTTCAAAGAAGAAAATCACATACTCTATTGAAAGGAAAATATGAATTTCCATTTACATCAGTATTACCGGGTAATATTAATGAAACTATTGATGGTTTACCAAATACAAATGTAAGTTATTATTTAGAAGCAATTATTGAAAGAACTAATGGGAAATCGGATTTATATTGTAGAAAATATGTTAGAATTATTAGAACAATTACACCTGATATTCCTGAAATTTCTGAAACAATAAATGTTTCAGATTCTTGGACAGATAGAATTTTTTATTCAATATCTGTAGCGGCAAAGACTTTGGCAATTGGCTCAAAAGTTCCAATTAATATTTCTATTATACCATTAAAAAGTGGAATTAAATTAAGTACTATGAGAATCTCATTGTATGAAACTGCAGAATATTATTCTAAAGGGATACGATCAAAAATTGATCGTGTTGTCGCAAGAATTAAATTAGAAAATCCAGAAAAGTTGTTAATGAAATTAATGGATGATAATAAATTTCAAGAAAAATGGGAACTTGATATACCATTTAAAATCCCCCAAAGTTTATCAAGATGTACACAGGATTGTCAAATAATTAATGAAGTTAGAGTATCACATAAGTTTAAATTTGCAATTAATTTTCTTAATCAAGATGGTCATGTTTCAAGATTAAAGGCAAATATTCCAGTTTCTTTATTCATATCTGAATTTGTTCCTTTGAAAGTTAAAAGGATGAAATCAACAACAGATTTTACATGTGTGACAAGAAATATTGGTAAACAGCATAATAATGATGAACCGAAGGAAACAATATTTGAAACAGGTCATGTAGGATTGATTTCAGCACAATATGATAATGAATCGATATTACCTGTGAATGCATTAAATGATTTATTAGCACCTCCAGAATATGAAAATCATGTATTTGATAGAAGATTTTGTAATGACATGGATGTAGATTCTGCTTTATTACCTCCACCTTCAGATATTGCACCAGATATGCTACCTTATGAACCAATTGATGATAATTTTTCTCCTTCAGACATATTACGAGACATAGATATGGATGTTTCAGGTCATAGAAGAATGAGTGATGCATCATGTCAAACTATGCCTGAGATGCAATTCAATAGTCTAGATACTACAATTGAAGATACACAAATTAATATACAACAAAATGATACTATCCAAAATTTAACAAATTATACATTGAGTAGTACAACTATTAATCATTCTCATTCAAATTCACGAATAACTAATATTCCAAGTAATGAAACAAATTTGGATCCATCAGAAACAAGAGATCCACCACCACCTTCCTATATGGAAGATGATCATGGTATATCAAGTATGAATACTAACCCACAACAGCAGCAACCAAGAAGATTTAGATCGACTTCTTTGACAAACCCATTCCCTATGATGGAATCGACACGAATTGCTATTCCATCACCAGCACATACTCACTTATCTTCTCAAGATATAGTTAGATCTGCACCACAAGGTTTAAGAAACAGGTCATCATCAACTTCGTCAAATAATCCATTTTTAAACGATATTATTATTACTGGTGCCTTTGATGCAGCCATTACTGAAACAATTCAACGGTTTTCACCAATGGGTGAATCTAGTGGTACTTCAAATAGTTCAAGAGATATTTTTAACTTACCAACGACGAATCAATTGTTCCAGACATTTTCAGAACCACTTGAAAAGTTGAATACACCCCAACAACGTCGATTTTCTGCTACTGGTAAAGTTAATAGTGGGAATGAAAATTTCGTTCCAAGAGACGGATAAGAAAGCTAAGAATTTCTTTGTTAGCAAGGCATTGATTGTTTTCCTTTTTTTGCTCTTTTAGAAATTATATACTTTTGATAATATGTATATGATAATGTGTATTTCTTCAATTTCATACTTTGCATACCCTTATGTGACACTATTTTATTTTCTACCATGAAAACTATATTTTTAATTTCGTGAACAAAACGACGTCACAAATATATAGTACAAATAAATAAATTATTAAAAAATAGCTATATTCTTCAAAGTATAATTGTTGATAGTTTTTAATTATGATTATAATTGAAGGACAAGACCAAATAATTGTGAAGCAAATTGAGTTTCCTGGTATTATAATAATGTCCCTAATTTCTGCGTTATCACACAGTACCACCAAATTGTGTGCACCACAAGATGCAGCGACTGATCCACATTATGGTAGGAAAGATGGAAGTTCAGTTACCTCCGAAACTGTTACAGAATCGTCATCAGATACCTCTGGTCCAATGAATCTTCATACAGCTTATTCATTTAATAACAAAAGTGGTAGATTAAATTGTGAATCTTATGAAGCTCTTTTTGTTGGAGATTTAGACCCTCAAATTACAGAGAGTCATTTAACTAAAATATTTTCCAAATATTCATCTTTTATATCTACAAAGATCTGTATGAATAAATTTACAAAATTATCTCTGGGTCATGGATATTTAAATTTTGGAAGTAAGAATGATGCTGAGTTAGCTATGGAAGAATTAAATTATACAAAGATTATGTCGAAAGAAATTAGATTAATGCCCTCCATGAGAGATATAAAAAACAGAACGACCATTGGTACCACTGTGTTATTTTCAAATATCCCTTCATGTGGGTTTAATCTGACAACTAGAATATTTTTTGAAACATTTCGCAAATATGGTAAAATATTGTCATGTAAACTAGAAAATCAAAATAATAAAGCATATATCACTTATTTTAATGAGGAAGATGCCAAAAATGTCGTAAATTCTTTTGATGGCGTTTCATTAGAAGGTCAGAGACTGGGTTGTTCGATATTTACAGAAAAATATTTAAGAAGTAAAGAAGAAGTTCCAGCAGTCACACCTAGTGCTAACTTTAAAAAAGAAATCATTATTGATCCTGTTACTAGAGGTATATTAATTCAAAATAAAAAAGAAATTGTCACTCAGAGGGTAACGACACCAATTAATACTTTTAAAGAAAAAATTTTGTCTATTGATAGTAAGACGGCGGAATCTCCATTTTACACAGTGGTTATTAAGAATTTCCCTTTAAGTTTGACAGAAGAAAATATCCCAGACATGTTACGTTCATATAAAGAACTTTCAATTGCACCAAAGATAAGGCAAAGGCAAACTTGGATTTTTGTTAGAAATATTTCTACTGATCATAAAGATATATTAATTAAAACTTTTAATAATGAGAAATTTTTCAACAAAACGTTAATTGCTCAATGTTTTATTGTGAAAAAGAGATTAAATCATTTAAAAATTAATAATTCAGTTCTTTTGACTAATTTATGCATTCTTTGCAATAAGACTTTTTTGAAACATATCTGTTTACAAGAAGACATAAATTTTACAAATATTAAAATCGAATCATATCAAAAAGAATCAATTACCTTCAACGGCGTCATTAATTGCAGAACCCACCAAGATGCAATGCAACTTATAAATTATATGAACAATAGATTGATAGGTGGTATGTTAGTCAAAGCTGCATTAAAGGAGTGAACGTTATGTAATGTATGATATTGACTCAAAAGATCTTTAATTTCTTACTTTTGATTTAATTTTTAAAAAGACAATTATTTTAAATAGCAAAACAAAACAAATACAACACTATACAATTTTCAAAAATATTTATGCGTATATATACAAATGAAAGTAAACACACACTTTGTAAAAATATCAATTTTCGGTTAACAATACCGAGATTATTGACTTAAGATAATACATTAACCTTATATTGTTTATACTAAAGGATACAATGGCATATACATATGTTTATAAAGGATTATGGGGGTTCTTATAGTAATATAATTCCAAAAATAATTTTGTTCTTTTATTCTTTTTATTTTAATTTATTGTTGTTATTTATTGAATGGAAAATACCGTCTGAACTTGAATTACTCATTATGAATTGCTTTTAAGCAATTTTCTTTTTTTAAATTGATAGTTTTAAAACTTTTGCAATACATTTCAACAAGAATAAACAAGTAAAAAAGTGTTGCAAAACAAACAAACTTCAATAGGTCATTGGTAGGCGTAAAAATGAAATATGAATACGGTAGAAAAAGAGATCTAAAATAAAACAATATTAACAGTTTCTCATTTTTTCTTTTGTAATCATACTAATTCAACATAATTTGCTGGAAAAATACCTTCATTACCATTAACTCTACCTGTCCACCAATCATCTTGAGAATCTGATTTCTTTAAGATTGTAATAACGTCACCTTTTCTAAATGGTAAATCACCAGATTCTTCACCTTTGAAACTATATAACGCCACAGCCTTTGGTGTCTTTTCAGAACCAGCAGAGGATATTGGAACCTTTGCATCTTGTCTTTCATCTGAATAACGTTTTGAACCAGTTGGACCTGAAGAGATACGAGATCTTGAGAATCTATTTGAAAGATCATCAACATCATGTTCATCCCTACGAGAACCACGACTACCGGAACGACCATCATAAACATCGTCTTCCCAACGTGATCTTGAGTTATTATTATTTGCACTACCAGTTCTTCTATGACTAGCATAATAATCATTAGCACCACTTGGATCATCAAAATCTTCATCATCAAATCCACCATAACTTCTTCTTGTTCTTCCACCAGTAGAACTAATATTTGAACGATATCTTGAATCATTTCGAGAGACACCTCCTGTTCTACTACCACTATTATTATTTCTGTTACGATCATTTGATCCAAAATCATCATAGTCATCATCAAAATCATCATCATCATCATAGTATGAATTACTTCTACTTCTATTACCTCCTCTACCATATCTTCCACTACCACCATTTCTTCTTGAAGACATTTCTGAAAATGAATCTGGAATATCATCATAAAAGCTACCTTCAGAATATTGATCATCATAATTTTTAGTTCTATAATTAAATGCTCTTGATTCAAGAACTCTAAATAAAGGATCAACTTCTGGTGGAGGTCTAATTCTACCTGATAAAATTTGTTTTGTTGTACAATTATCACCATAAAATTTTCTATTTGCTTCTCTTCTTTCAACAATAACAGAACCTTCAACAGAGACACCTGCAAATAAACCTTTAGATTTAGAATAAGCAAAAACTGCAGAAACACCACCTGCAGAAGCAGAAGCAGCAGCTTCTGCATTTCTACCTAATGGACCTGCAGAGACAGAAATATTACCACCAAGTGTAATCGTACCAAATTCAGAAAATGATTTAACAGCTTCTGGTGTATTTAAAATAAAAACAAAATCAGTTAATTCAATACCAACTAAACCACCTGCACCTGCACCTGCCATTGCAATAGCAGAAGGTGCAGACCAAGTACCATCACCTAATCTTGCAACAATAACACCTGAACCTGCTCTACCAGAAAATAAGAAACCTGCTTTTAAAACAGTAATAATTGCTAAACCTTTAGCTTTCTTTAATACATCAGGAGGAATAACTTGATCTGCACCAAATACTTGATTAGGCTTAACAAAACTTGATAAAATTTTTGCAGCTTTTCTATATTAAAATATGAACATTGAATAATTCTTGTACTTTTAATAAAATGTACAATTATTTATTTAAATGATTAGATGATGTTAGTAAAAACACACACAACAAAAACTGGTTAAAATTGATCAAAAAGAGAGCATGTTAAAAGACAGAATAAACAAGTTTAAAAAATATATATTTATTCAATTTCAATTCCTCTCAATGACTGAAAAACAAAACAAAAATAAAAACAAAAAATAAACATACTTTGTCTCTGAACCCAAACTTCTTGGGATAGGATTATTGATACCCATTTTATTGATTCAAAATTGTATGAAATATAATTATATTAATGGAAAATATAATTGCTAACTATGCTAAATATATCGATGCTAAAATATTAAGTTAATAATAAAACTAGTAAAATAAATTTGACTGTTCTTTTCTTTGTGGATATCTTAATGTTGTACTGTAAAACTACGAACACCACTATTTTTTTTTCACTTGTTTGTATTTATAGTATCAAAATGAAGACAATAATAACACACTAACACTAATTATACTGTTGATATAAAGTTCCTCTAACAACAGTCTTCAAAAAAAAGTAAAAATGCCACTTTCTATATGTTGTTTGTATGTATGTATATATGTATATTTTTTCACCCTAAAAAGTGGTCCAAATATAGCCGGTCTTGTAGTTTCAATATTTATTTCACAGCCAAAATTTCCAAACAATTAAAGAAAATAGAACTTGCTCGCATAGTAGCAATTTATTTTTATTCGGCCACAATTTCAAAATTATCGTTTTATGCCTCGGCAACACAACGTATGAAACGATACACTCCTTTTTTCACTCTTTTCCGGTTTTAATTTCATGTTGAGGAGGCGAAACCGAACGTAACGTTGTACGACATACATTTGAAATCATATCAATTTTCTTCCGTCTGGCATAAATGACCAGAAAAGATGACAAGGACGGCGGCGGCGGCAGCGGCAAATAAAAAATAAATTGAAGAGAATCAATCATTTGATTCCGAAACGGATTCGGGTGGGTAATGAATAAAATAGAATTGGCGTTTTTTAACTCATCCGCGGAATTAAAACTTGAAACAGAAACAGGCTTATAGGGCTAAGACAAAACCCTAATTTTGTTTCAGTCCAAGTTCGTTTCTTTGTTCAGTAATGTATTTGAATTTATACGCTATCAAAATTTCTATAAATTTAAATAATAATAACAGTGTACATATACCTAACTATTTCCCTTTAACAATGTCCAAAACTCATCATTAGCAAATTCTTTAATTGGTATCTTCTCAAATTGTACAATACCATTCTCATAATTTTCTGTCAAATAATACATTGCGTCTAATTGCAAAGTTTGTGTAATATATTGTAATGCATCTAAATAACGTACACCAACTTGTGCAATACCATGTGCATCATCACTTAATACAAATCTACTTTGACAATATTGTTTTACTAATTCACCAATATTTGAGCTTGGATATGGTTCTTTTAAACCTTTACGTAATGCTGATGTATTAATTTCAATGGCACCACCGTATGAATTAATATATTTTAAATTTCTAATTACTAATTGTTTAATATCACCCCATATATCCAAATAAGTCACTGGTGTCACTATTATATCCTTTTCACTAATTGATTCAGTACATTCACCTGTTTCAATATTAACCCTTAAGGACTCTGGCCAAAATAGTTTAAATAAATCAAAATGCCCAACAACTTTTGGTTGTAAAAGTTGTAACATTTCATATTGTGATTCAAAATATGAAAATAACATTTTTTTTAAATTTTTATTTGGGAATGATGATAAAGCTTTATACCAATTATCTTGATCAAAATCAATTGGAATGCCATTAATATGATGAACAGACCCAACACAAAATTTTATTTCTTCTTGATGTTCTAAAATTTTTTGTTTAGCATATTGAATATGAGTTGTATTGCATGCTTCGATTTCTGTGCCAATTATAATATTTGGATATTTATCTTTATGTGAATCTTTAATTCTTTGAGCATGTGTCAAGAATTTTGTAAAATTTAATTCTAATTGTTTTAAAGCATCTGTATCATTCTGAAAATTTTCAATCTCTTCTGGATAAAGATACTTTGATTCTATTCTTGGAATATGTTCAGTTAAACAATACGTATGAAATTTCATCTTTTCTACTTGTAGAATCATATCGTCTAATGGATCGACCCCATGAGCAACATAGTCACCGGAATGAGAGTGATGTGAATGCATGCTATTTTTCTGTAATTCGAATCCAAAAAATAGAGTTAAGTATATGAAGAATTGAAATTGGTTCAATTGATGTATAGTCCTCTACTATATATTTGTGTAACCTTTAGCAACCCTTTTTGATGTATACAACTAATGTAATTCCATCAGTCTATTTTTTTCGTAAGAATTTTTGAATACCTTACCTTTATATCTATATATATATATTTGTATCCTATACTCTTTATTGAGTCATGAATGAAGCATTGGCGAGATGGAAAAAAAACAAAACAAACAGGCAAATTATAATATTGTACTAAATTTATTTGACTCTGAATAATAATAGGTAATTAACGAACAACAAGGGTTATTAGAAGAGATTTTTTTGCAAATTTTACTATTATTTTTTAAAAACAAAAGAGAGAATAGTAAACCCAATGGTTAACTCTTGTAACCATATTTAGTAGATGTATGAATATAACTTAACTGAGCCTTGGCATAATACCAAAATCATAATAATACTTTGAAATGCTTCAATATTAAAAGGCGAGAAAAAGTAAGATCATCGAATAGAAAAAGCTTTGATAAATTCTTATAAATTACACGTAATTAACAGTGAGAATACTAATCGAGTAAAGATAAAATATTCTAACTATCAGGTATGATAAGTATTCATATTCAGAACAAAATATGAAATCAAGAAATTTACAGAGAACGAAATCTGTACGATCTACTAAAAAATACTCTCAATCACGCCTGCAACTCGATGGTTTCCAGGGGAATAAACTAATTAAATGTGCCAAATGTGAGATGGCTTATTCACCTAACAATATAGAAGATACAACAGCTCACAGAGTTTTTCATGATACATATTTGAAAGGTAGAAAATGGTCTCGAAATTGGGGTACAGTAGTATCTATTCCGACAAATTCGATGACACCACCGTCATCACAACATTCATCCAGTGAAAGAATAGTCATGGTTAGACCAAATCATCCACAGGAAGTAAATGCAACTTTGGATGTAATGAACATAGTAAATAATGAATTGCATGCGCCACATGATGAAAATTCTTTTTGGGTAAATGAAAATGGCAAAGGCAAAGCATTTCTTTATATAAAGAATGATAGAGCTGTAAGTGCTATAACAATAGAACAATTAGACGAAGGTAGAGGAAAATGGATGTTATATGATTCAAAGAAATTAGTACCAAACGTTACACCAAAATTTGAACTTGGAATATCAAGGATTTGGGTTTGTAAATCACAGAGAGGTAACAAGATTGCCACCAAATTATTAGAAACTGCAAGACATAATATGGTAATTGGAAAATCTTTTCAGAAATGGTCAATTGCTTGGAGCCAACCAACAGATGATGGTGGAAAGTTAGCTTCAAAATATAATGCGGTAACACATAAATCTGGGAAATTATTAATACCATGTTATATCTAATATTACTAGATTAAATGGAACGTCCAAATATAATTAGGGACAAGTTCAAAAATGCATTCTTGAAGATTTTGACGAAACAAATACCAGCCAAAATTTTCTGTGTGAAACATTTTTAGATAATATTATGCATAGGAAACCCTGTGCATATTAAAAAGCAACATTTGCCATTTTACTTATTTCTGAATTCTTATAGGCGAAATACCTAATCATAATGATGTAGTATTCACCATTAGGTGGGCCAAAGCTAAATACTTCAAAATTTGATAAAATTGACTTTTTTCTAAATTAAGTTTAACTCTTCATTCGAAAATATCATTGCAAGTTATCCTTGGATATGGCCTCTAAGAGAATATTTGAATTCAATTCGAAATAATCTAGCGTGTTATATATCAACTGGTACCTATTCCTTCATAAAAAATTTTAAGATAAAAGCGAATGAACGAACAAGTTTTGGGAATATTAAAAATCGCTCAACTAATATTAGGTATTATTGAAGACATTTAGTACCAGATTAGCATATTTCCATACGAGCCAATACCAAAAGATTAAAATTACGTTGGGGCATTTTTAGAAGGATGTGCCTATAGTAAACCCAGGAATGAGAAGATGACAAGAATCAATTACCCATCACATTAACTTATATATCGAAAACAAATGTAAATTTAAATATATAGTCAAACCGATACCATCTTAATTTGTATTGAATGGTAGCACTCTTTCACTTAAATAAAACCAACCCAACGTTAAACTTAGCTTATAAAGAGATTGAACAATAAAAAATTTAAAAAAAGTCTCCAGGGGGCGAGTCGAACGCCCGATCTCAAGATATCTTGTAAAATTACAGTCTTGCGCCTTAAACCAACTTGGCTACCTAGAGTACTATTATGAAGCATTTAAAAAATGTTTCTATTTTATGTAGCAGGAAAAGTTTTAAAATTTAAATATCGCCTTATTGGATAATAATGAGCTGAAACAGATATTTTAATTGTTGGAAATTATATAACAGTGTGACACACAGTTATCTTCGTACAATTCGATATTACTGTGAAAAGGTTTGTATATAAAGGTGTTGGAATTTGGTATTATTTGAGGAATCCATTTCTGTTAATATGATACAAAATTTTATTTCTTTAGAAATCAACGTATAGTCGTCTGATCTCTTTATTATAAAAATTATAAATAATATACAAAATAATCAGGGAAATAAAATATTCCAACACATGAAATATTGTTCCCTTTATATACTTTTTGGATTAGACATTTCGTGATTATAAATCTCCAATACTAGCATTGTAGAAATTACACACGATTCCCAAATGCGTCTTATTCTTATCTTTTCTTATTTCGGATTGTTAAATATTGAACATTATCAAATCTGACAATCTTAATTATTCTTTCATTTTCATATTTTATATACATGAGGTCATTCTTCTATCGTGTAAATTCCGACAACAATAACCATTACAGCCGTTTAGAAGGTTATTAAGGAATTAATGAGAAGGAATTATTGAATGTTTTCAGTGTTCATATTTCTATAGATTTTATAGTAATATCAAAATACCTTTTATTATTCTTGAAAGAGACTATAATCATCCCCTCTTAAATCTATGTAGTAAATACATACAAGAGACGAGAACATCAACCCATATCTGGATCATATCTGTTCTCTTTATATACTAAACTATATTGCGGTCGTGATTATGTCCTTCTCACTTCATCGAGTGTGCATGTCAGTTGTATTTTAGTTTTCCTTTGTCATTATAACATCTTTGAATTGTCTGCAATACTATTGTATTACAACAGAATTCTGTTTCTAGTAATTTCTAACAGGAATTTCTTTGGTTAGTTCCTGAAGTACAACTATCAAGATACGATAATAATAATTTGCACGGCTAGACTTCCTAATAATTTCAATAGAGAAGAGATGGAAGGTTAACAACCAACAAGTAAGTCAAAACGGATGATACAGCTTGTAGCGGAATCTCATAATTACACTAATAACAATTCTTAATACTTATATTTGCATAGGCCATCGCAAGTAGTTAAAAATTTCAGTTATTATAACTTATGTAATTGTAACGATTATTATTTTAATCACTACGTGATATATGCATAATTGGTTGCCAATGTTACTATCTATCAACTACCATTATTAAAGTGCCAACTGTAATAAAGTTGGGATATCTTTGGAATATATCATTTTTTAAATATAACTGGAGTGGATTGTTTTATAGATAAATGTCTAGTTCTGACAGGTAACACTTAGAAATCATTTCAAGGATGTTCCACAAAATAGTTTTCTTATAATGGATCCATTACTGTATCCAAATATAAGAGTAGCATATATCTCATATATCTCATATCAAACAGATTTGTATCAATAAACATACTCACCTATCAAACATGAATAAAATTTAGCAGCAAAGTTAGAGAATTTCACCTTTAAATTAAGACATACAGCTTAACTCCCAGAATGTTCCTTTTTGGTATACAAATCCTCTACGTTGCTCCGTATCTCATCATGCATCTTTGGGTTTTTTAACTTTTCTTCAATATAATTTTTGATATCAATTCCATTCTGATTATCTTCTAACAATTTATAGTCTTTAAGCATTTGAGATTCAATTAGGGCAGTCGTGGTGCCTCTATTTTTAAATATCAAATTCTCATCTTCCTTAACCATTTCCTTCACCATTAATTTTACTTGTTCTCTTACCGAATCCTCAAATGTTTTAGTATCTGAAGAACCTGAATCATCTTCTAATTTACTTGACAATATCTCTCTCTTCAGTTTATCTAAATACCCTTGTTTTTTAAATTGCTCTGCGAGTTTCTGAGCTTCCTGTTCATCAAAAGAAACAGTTTTATTCATCTTGGATTTTTGACTTGTTTGCTACAGGTTAAGACATGTATACTTCAGTTCTTCTAGGATGCACGACTGTGTATTTTAATAATACTCAATTTATATATTATAGAAAAAAAATAACGAAAAAAGAAGTTAACCGTTAATAAAAAAAATAAAAAAAAATAAAAAAAAGTGTCAGTGATTCTTCAAAAATAAAATTCAACAGATTCACACATGTACACTTAATAACAGTTTAAGATACCCACACTGAAGTATTGATAAACAACCCAAGGAGCTGATAATCACTTTGATGCATGAAAATGACTATTTGTTAAACCTTTGGACCACAACCGCAGATAACTTGTTCTTTGATGAGGAAACTGGCCATTATTTTATCCACTTTCAAAAGCTAAGACAAATCAGCATTCAACTTAACAATGAATTCAACTTTGATAAACATCTTTTGAAAATTGTAATTGATTTACTTCTATCAATTTTTAAACGTTACGCAAATAGTTTAAGCTCCAGCAGCATACAAACTATTGAAAAGGCACTGAATATCTCTAATGTACTTAACAATTTGAAGAACGATATTCTAATCTACTTTTCAAATGATACACCTGTTCTAGAAATAGCTATTAAAAAAATTAGAAATGTTTTTTTTACTAGTTTAAGTTTGAATACTTCAGTTGTTTGGAAAGTTGTTTTGATCAAGAATTTGAAATCTGATATACAGACCATCCATTCAACATTACCAGATTATGCACATTTCATAACAGAAATAGAATCATGTCAGTCATGTAATGATAAAGACGTAATTTTGAAATCAATAAATGCCTTGGAATTAGCTATTAACAATATTATTGATTCTATGATCAAAAATAAAGATAACTCTAGTACCGATTTTCTCATTAAAATATTGAAGATTCAATTAATCCAACATTCAATTTATGACATTTATCAATTTAATAAAATTGGAATGTCCCCCAGTCTACTGAAATATTTAACAAAAGGTCAGCATGGCGATACTCCGCTGATAAGTCTATTTAGAGATTTAAAATTAACTGATGGCACGTTATCTGTCCTATATAATTTTTACAAAATGAACAACAACTGTACTCAATTTTTGGCTGATATGCTTAAATATAGATCAGTATCTTTTGAACACGGTGACTGGAATCAACTATTAAATCAAATTGATATGTTTGATTCATTTGAAATAGGCACATCATATGGTGACAAGAAAATATATAAGGAAGAGTTTGAAAAAGAAAATTTTTCAAAGGAGGTTAATAGAGAGTTAGATGTAAGAATTAGTCAAAAGGACTTCACAATAGAGAACACTGACATTAAAGACGGAAGTAGTGGTGCGTTAGAAAATATTAAGAGATATCAACAAACAATAAGAAATAATTTCAAAATGTCTATAAAGAACGAAAATCATTTCCATGAATGTCTACTTGATGTTATAGATAGTTACTATGATATTATCCTGAAAAATAGAACGGAGGAGGATGTTTGCAGAAATTATATTAGCACAATGAGAGCCTTATTAAAGCTAGTCTTAAACTATACCCCGAATTTGGAATTATTCATCAAACGTTATTATGCACCAAAACTGTTGAAGAAAATAATTACATATCAGAATATTTGGATTCGTAATTTCAATTCTTATGTGAACCTGGATCGCTCCCTAATCAATATTTTACCAAAAAATATTAAGCCCCCCCTTGTAAATATTGTAACAGAATTCGTTTCACAACTTAACAACCCAGAGCATTGGGAAAACCCTAATTGTGAATTTTCTGGAATATATCTAAAAGGATCTGAGTATTCTTTTTCTTTACCGACAACGAAACCAGTTTTTCCAAATCAGGATTTTAGGAATAGATGGACAAGCATTTTATCTGGGACAGGTACTAAAAGTTCTGGGAAATCACTGGATCAAAGTATTCACATTGTAGAAATGTGTAGTCCATTTTTAGATACTACAGGAACAGAAGTTACTATAGTGTTGCCTATAACAGTAGCGTCTATCCTTTATTGTTTTAATGAAGTTGATATTCGAGATATTAGTGATATCAAGAATATATTAAACGTGGAAAAATATGAAGAGAAACAGATTGTTCGTGGTTTGAAAACTTTATTAAAGCACAATCTATTAGTCAAAAAAAACTCAATATTTAAGTTAAATCTAGATCCTATTCCGAAAGAGGTGTTAGATGAAGACGCTATATTACGGATAGTGTAGTTGGTATGTTTGTTTGTTTTTGATTATTATTATTATTATTATTATTTTGATGCAACAAATGTCTTAGTATTGATTAATATATATATATATCAAATTCTATAAAATATATCAGGTCATAGGTTAACCTCTCTATTTACGTTTAAATTCATCTAAATTTCAAAATAATTATTCTGGCTCAAATGCTTGATCAGCAACATCCAATAGTACTTCCATTGAAGCAATTTGATAATTCACGTCATTTGGATCATCTTCATTAATAGGTACAATTGTTGGACCCCATATGATACAAACTGCCTTTTGATTCATTCTATTTGATTCTTCATTAGCAATAACTCTTTTTAAATGGAATAACAGGGAACGTAACGTCCAATATTGCGCGTCAGGTAATTTATATAATAAGTTATGCATATAATTTTTTCTTGTTTTAGGGTCCTCTATGGATATACACGTTTTCAGTTCTGCTCCTATTATGCTTGGTACTAAAGGATCTGGTAATAAAGAGAAAAACGATTTAAGTAGTGATCCCACTAAATAGATATCAGAATCAGAATGGTTATTTCCTGGTAGGATCATGGATATATTCGAAGGGTCTTTATCTATTTCTTCCTTTAATTTGCTAACATCTAATACGTTAGCAGATTTCCTATAGATACCTTCTAATTCTAAACCATATTTATCAATAACAAATATACATTGACGTACAATAGCTGGAACCATGTCTTGTTCGTATTCGATTAAATTTTCCAATGGTACACCAAATGTTTTAAAATTATTCTGAACACCTGGAGGCATTCTTACATCCGTCTGTAAATATGATACAGGTCTATCGGAATCAGCAGTATCTGTTGATACTAATGTATTAGATATACTCGGCATCCTTACATCACCTTTACCTGGATCTAATGAATGGAAGTTACCTCCATTACCACTATTTGAGTTATTATTCGATACTGTTGTCTGTTTTTCATTCCCATTAAATGTATCTACGGATTTACGTGGTTTTGAAGGTTGATTCAAAGGAACGAATGATCTTGAGGTTGTACTTGCTAATTGAGAAGTTCCCATTGGCGTCGATGATGTATATTTACTAGACGAACCTGATGCAATAATAGGTGTTCCAAAATTTGTCGAAGAGCTAGGATGGAAAGGTGATTCATTATGCGTTGATAGAATTCTCTTTGGAATTGAATTTCTTGCAGGATCAACAGCATATTTAGGTGGTGCTTTATTTACACTATTCCTACGTTTGGTCATTGACGGATGCTTTTTATATTCAACTGGTATTAAGTTTTTGTTTAATAATAATCCACTTTTACTAGAAGAATTATATTTATTTAAGAAATTGTAAAGATCTTGTTCATTTTTAACAGAGTTAGCAATACCTTTCATAGAACTTTGTGGTTTATCAAATGGACTGACGGTAACACCACTATTAAGAATTAAATTTTCAGTCCAAATGGTATATTTTTGTAATTGAATAGCCATTGCTGTATCCAATTCTAATATTAAATCTTTTAATTCTTGTACAATTCTTGGCCTTTCTCTTGTTAAGAAATTATGTCTTAAAGAATCTGAATGATCAACACGTTGTTTATATTCTAAATCTGCACTATCAATCTTTCTTAACAAATCTTCTTCTTGTTCCTTTGTTGTTCTTGAACCTCTCAAAGTTAATTTTGTCTTTGAAGGATCTGCCATTCTTACTTTTTCATAATCTTGACATAAAGAAATATAACGACTTTGAGCTTTTTCCGCAGTATGAATAGCATCTACAACATCCTTTTCAAGACGTCTACTATTTTCTTTAACACTTTTTCTCATTTTCGTAATAGTTAATAATAAAGCACTTATTTCATCATACATTTTTTGTAATGCAGTTAAATAACTCTGTTTCACTTTAGCTAATTTCCCATCAAATTCTAAAATTTCATGAATCATTTTCCTCAATGAAGATACACCATTAGTTGTTGTGAAAAAATGTTTATATTGTTTTGATAATTCTTCTGTATGTTCTTCTTCAAATAGATATTTTTTACGTAAAAATTTTGTGAATTCTTCACAAGTTAATAATGATTGTTTTAATCTTGTTAATAAGGCATTAATTGCAATATCAGAATTCATAACATTTTGAATTTCTGGTGAATCTAACAAAGTTTGAGGAAGATCACTATTTATATTACTATTACTATTATTGTTGAATGTCTTATTACTTTGATCATCTTTAATAGACTTAAAATTTGACGTTTCATCATCACCGGAGAGGGATATATCGCCTATCGATGCACTAAGACTATCAGCTGACATAATAGTGTGTATATTTGTGTGTGATTTTTATCGAAAGGGATAGGTTCTTATACTACACCTGTTAATATCTTACGTTTCTTGTTTATTGTCTGTGTTTTCAAACGATGAAGTCAATATATCAATATAAATATATATATATATATATATATTTCTGTCTTCGTTCCGTTAATATTAATTGTATAAAGTTTGCCAAAATAATCTTCTTTTTCTAGTTTATATCTTCAGCTTAAAACGTTATTTATATTTCTACTAGATTTTCCCTGTATATTCCCTGTCTAAAGCTTATTTTTATTTGTTATTAACGATAAATAGCAACTTGTTTTCTTTAAAATCAAATGAAAGTTTCTTTCTTTTTCCATCGCCCAAAAACCGCAAAACGCTAAATACAAAATATATATATATATATAGTACATACAATATACTACATTACTGTAAACACGTCGTTTGACGAAGCTATTTCTCTCTTTAAAATTTCAAAAAAAAATCAAAAATATTTCAATTCGCGCCTCTTTTAGTCTTTCTGGCACGTGACTTATACAGATTTTAACATTAAAAGTTATTTATGGCTATACATTACGTTTTAATCATAGAGGTTTTAATGCATACATTCTTACAGGGTATAATTCTTTAGGTAGACCCTTTTGTCTATCTGTTGCAATTAATTTTAGTCCACTCTTTTCAAATAACTCTTTAAATTTTGAATCACTTCTAGTGACACTTGAATCTGTTGAATCAAAATCATCTTCATTTGATGGCGTGTTATTTTCTTTAATAATTATTGTACCATTTGGTTGTAAACCTTTTATACATCTTTTGAAAAATTCTATCAATTGTTCATCAGGTAAATGACCAACACACCATTGACACCAAATTAGCCAATATTTACCTTCTTCTGGATTCCAATCTTGCATTCCAATAGGATATATTTCACCAATTTTACCTTGACTTTTTAAATCTGATAATTCTTCTTCCATTTGTTTACAAAATGGTTCAACAGGTTCCACTAAATCTACAATATCACATTGTTTCGATAACATGTTTTTTGTGACTCTACCAATTCCTGCTCCAATATCTGCACCATATTTTTTATATTCATTTGAAGGAGGTACCATTCTTGATTTTAATTTTCTTAAAAAATGCTGAGATCCTAAAACATCCATTGTTGGTACAACAGTTTCTTCACCATATCCACCTAATACACCGTCAACGGTTGCTGGTGTACTTGTCCAATATGAAATTGCATCATCATAATTAATATGAGAATCTGGTTTTTCTTCAATACTCATTCTTTCTATATATGTGTATATATCGATGTATTTACTTTGATAATTAGTTTATAAATGCCAAACTCATCGATTTTATTATTACCATATAAATTTATATAATGAGAAGAATCACCATATTAAAATATACGATTTTTTGGCTTTTTTGTAAATTTTTCACTGCGTGTACCACCATTGCAGGACCCACCCAGACAAAAGGTTGCGCGACTGCAACACGACCTACATACATACATACAAAAATATATATAGCAGTTGAGTATAAAGCTGATATTAATATAGTATTAGAAGAAAAGAATATAAATATATATATATATATGAACAAGTAGTATTACATTTATGTAAAATCCTATTGAAAATACCATCATGACTTCTAGATGTCAGTATATGGTTTATTATCTACCCCATGAATATATCCATGAAACAGTATCTCTAATTTGTTGATTCCATAAATCCTTAAACATTTCACTTTGTGATCTTATATTTAAATCTCTTGCAGTTTTATCCTTTAACATTTCAATTCTATCTTGAAATACAGTCTCTACATTCCCTCTTTGTTCTACTGCATCTTTAACTTTATCATTAATTTGTTTCAAAATTGATTTATTATAATAATATCCATCTTCTTTAATAAAATACATATAGTAAGATGTAGCAATAGCACCAGTTACAGCAGAAAATGATAGAAATCTAAGTACAACACCCATTATTGTATATTTCTTTAAACTATTTCTATTTTAATTAACTTATATTTTGACACTTCACTACTGTCTTTAATGTAATCGTTTCAATACTACTTTGTATATATATATATATGTTACTAAAACAATCCTTTAATCTTGTTGGTTTAGGCTCTTTCGCTCTGCGAAGTATAACGGAATTTCGATACAAGCAGAAAAAAGATATTGAACGTGACAAATCACGGCTCACGAATGTAATGTCCCTACATCTAAGAAACCCTAACTAACCAAACCCTAACAGAGTCAAAAAAAAAACATCGAGTTATTGTGCGGCGATCTATCTCCGCCACAACTACTCACAGGAAAGAAAAAGGAAAGAAAAACGTTCATTTTTAAATAAATAATGGATGAATGGAATAACACAGAGAGTGAGAGGTTGATGAGACTGTGGATGTCTTTTCAACAGTAGTTGTGTTAGTAGTTAAAGCATGAATTGAGTCAATTGATGTCGTTGTGGTTGTTTTCATTTTAGTCGAAATTTACGATAACATTTTTTGGGTGTCTTATAGGAATCAATTCAATTGTATTTTGTATTGTTCTTGTTGTTTTGAATAAATCTTATCTTTAATTGATTCTACACTATTTCATAATCCTGAATATACATACATATATAAAGGACTGTCATTGATCAACTTTTACACACAGGTTATTGATTACTTATATTTCTTATTAAAAAACTTCAGTGAAAAGGACAGATAAAGAAAAGCAGTGATTATGTTTACTAAAATTGTTAGAACTACTCCAGTATCATCTTCTAGACTAGCAATTGCTAGATCTTTAAGAAATGGTTATGCTACTAAAACTACACCAACAGCTGATCAAATTTTAATCTCTAAACATGTTCAAGATATTGATCCAGAGATGCATGAAATTTTAACAAATGAAAAATTAAGACAAAAACATTCAATTACACTAATCCCATCAGAGAATTTTACTTCAAAATCTGTAATGGATTTATTAGGTTCAGAATTTCAAAATAAATATTCCGAAGGTTATCCCGGTGCTCGTTATTATGGTGGTAATCAATTTATTGATCAAATGGAATCATTATGTCAAAAACGTGCTTTGGATCTTTATAAATTAGATCCAAATAAATGGGGTGTTAATGTTCAACCATTAAGTGGTGCACCAGCTAATTTATACACTTATTCTGCTATTATGAATGTTGGTGATAGATTAATGGGTTTAGATTTACCACATGGTGGTCATTTATCTCATGGTTATAGATTAAATTCTGGTACACCAATTTCTTTCATATCAAAATATTTTCAAAGTATGCCTTATAGATTGAATTTAGATACAGGTTTAATTGATTATGATCAATTATCTTTAACTTCAAAATTATTTAGACCAAAGGTTATTGTTGCTGGTACATCAGCTTATTCAAGATTAATTGATTATGAAAGATTTGCAGAAATTTCAAAAGAATGTGGTGCTTATTTAATGAGTGATATGGCTCATATTTCTGGTCTTGTTGCTGCAGGTATTATTCCATCTCCATTTGAACATTCTGATATTGTTACAACAACTACTCATAAATCTTTAAGAGGTCCAAGAGGTGCTATGATCTTTTATAGAAAAGGTGTTAAGAAAGTTGTCAAAGGCAAAGAAATTATGTATGATTTTGATAAAAAAATTAATTTCTCTGTATTTCCAGGTCATCAAGGTGGTCCACATAATCATACCATCTCAGCATTATCTGTTGCATTAAAACAAGCAACTACACCAGAATTTATTAAATATCAAAAACAAATTGTTTCTAATGCTAAAAGTTTTGAAAAAGCTTTACAAAAGAATGGGTTTCAGATGGTTTCAGGTGGTACAGATAACCATTTAATTTTAATTGATTTAAGAGAAACAGGTATTGATGGTGCACGTTTAGAATCTTTATTACAAGCAATCAATATTGCAGCAAATAAAAATACAATTCCAAGTGATAAATCTGCTATGTTCCCATCTGGTTTAAGAGTTGGTACACCAGCCATGACTACAAGAGGTTTTGCTAATAAAGATTTTGAAAGAGTTGCTGACTATATTGGTCAAGCTGTCACTTTAGCTAAACAATTAAAAGCTAAAGAAAATCAAGAGAATAAGGATCACAGATCAAAACTAAACAATTTTAAAGAATTATGTAAGGAATCTCCAGAGGTTCAAGATTTGAGCAAAGAAATTTATGAATGGGTTGGCTCATTCCCTGTCCCTGGTGAACTGTAAATTAAACAAAAGTAAATTGTATAATACTAATATATATATATATATTGGTTTCTACATAATTTTGCAAAAGAAAGAAAAAATAGCATAGAAGTTGAAAGATATGTCTTTCAAAATTTAACAATTACAAGAACTTGTATCGATATCGTAAAATTTTTTACTGATTTGAATAGTTTCATTTTCGACTGTGTGACCAAGTTTTATAAACATTTCATCTGGAAGATCACCTATTACATCATCAAATAACTCTTTAATACCGTCACCTGATTTTGCACTTACGACAAAAAATTTATCACTTCGACTTTTCTTTAACTCTTCAGGTTGTTGATAACCGTCTACTAAATCGGCTTTATTGGCTGCAAGAATTATCTTTAATGATGATGGATTTCTCTCCGTATCAACATAAGATTTTAATTCATCGATCCAATTTTCTGCATGTGATAAGCTTATAGGGCTTGTTACATCATAAACTATAATAGCAACATCTGTACCTCTATAATACATTGGAGTCAACGATCTATAACGCTCTTGTCCTGCTGTATCCCATATTTCCAACGTTACTTCTTTATCCTCATCAAGTTGAATAGTCTTTGTCATAAACGCCGCACCAATAGTTGCATTACTTGTTTGAAATTTACCAACAACATATCTCATCACTAAGGAAGATTTTCCTACTGAAGAGTCACCAAGTAGCACTACCTTCAAATTGCAATGTCTTTTTCCATTTCTACTCTCAACTGGATTGGTCATAAGGTTTCACTATATACTCATGTAATCAATGTTAATCATAAATTCCCACTTTAGAGGATTCAAATTCACAGTATTACTATTTTCCAAAAACAAAAAAGCCTTGCAAAACAGGAACTCGAATCAAAAATTCTATTTACGTTATGAAATCTAAGTCCTATAAAAAATATGAAATATTAATAATTATTCACTTTACTCTTTTGACGTAATTAGATATTGAATCATCTACTTACACTCTGAATGTATGCACCTTTCTCTCTCTCTCCCTCTCTCTCTCATTAGTTTTCCCCTTTTGGTAGATTACACAAATTGTTAATCACGAATGAAAATAATAATTAGTGTGACGCGTTAGGCAAAGAAATTAAATTTTTAAAATTTGTCCGCCTTCTCTATTTTTTTTTGCTTTCAAAAATTTGGGAGCCCCATCGGATGGAGGAAGCAGGGCAGTGAAGAGATCAATCATAAATATAATATTTGAACCAACGATGGACCATGGGAAATGGTAAAGAAATTAGTTCGATATGTCACATTTTGACGCTAATATATAGCTATTTATCATTACATATTTCACAATATTCATATTGTTATTTCCTATAATAGGCTAAATATATAGGAGATTCCCTTATAATTTTAGGGACTAAGACTGCGTCATATATATATATATTTATATATATTTATATATATTTAAATCAGTATGGCAAAGAAAGATAGCGAATTGGCTATACCTACAGGCATAAGGGTGTTAAGATCTCAATCATCTGCAACACGACAAGTCGCCGATTCAAATAAAAGTAATAAAAGAGCATTGGATGCATTGGATAGGAAACTATCTCAAATTTCAAATAAAAAGAAAAATGGGTCCCCGGCAACAGTTCATACTGTGCCATGGTTAATGAATAAAAACTCATCTGCAGAATCTGTAAAGTCATCTAATGAACGTTCTAAAATGCCAATTATTCCTGTGGGACCACGAATGCGATTACAATTACAAAATGATAAATCACCAACTCCAAAGAGACGTAAACGATCTCTTAAAACTAATAAAGATGATGATGGTCATTCTAATTTCTTAATACCTAAGGATATGAATACTTCTTCTGATGTTTCTTCGATTGGATTATCTCTTGGTGATATAGTTGAACATGAGATGATTCAATCTTCACCGATTCGAAAATCGGTTGCATTTTCTAACAATATTGAAGAATTAGATATTAAATTAGATAAGATAAAATCATCGCCTATTCAAAGCACTACAAAAAAACCATTTAAATCAATTCTTAGAATTAAAAATGATAAAAAGATAGTAAATTCCATATTAATGTCTGATCTACAATCTGAAACAACTCCAAAAAAAACATTGTTTTTACAAGGACCTTCTTTGACACATTCTGAATATTGGTCTAGTGGTGAAGTTCATCAACTTGCTGATAAAAATAACTTAACTGAATTTAAAAATATAATAAATAGTGGTTTAATTAACTTGGAGAATAGTGTAGGAATGAAATTTGAAATTTATGCCACATTTAATAACATATTGCCGGCCAATAATAAATATGGCGCTAATGACAATAATATACAAAAATCAAATAATATTGAAAATCTTAAAATAAATTTTCTTATAAGTGCACTATCAAGGATTATGGAAGTATCTATTGATGATCTAGTAAGTTTACAACCTGAAATAATAACAGCCTCTGGAAATAAAGATGCATTTAATGTAAGGACTTATATTCAAATCGTTAAATTTATTAGCTTTATTCTTTCGAATCAAACAATAGTTCAGGCAATTCCAAATAGTCCACATGTTCTGGAAAGGATTAATCTCGTTTATAAAGCATGTATTGAAGCTTTAGAAAATCAGCATTGTTCCAAACAGATTATCATCACACATATAAACTTTTTAAAAGATGAAATCTTTGGAGAAAAACATTTCACTTCTACCGAAAAACAATATATAGTAAGTGTCATTGTAAAAATACGAGAATTGAAAAGTATGAATTTAGTAACAGAGAAACTGAGTTTGATTAAAAGTCTGTTAAGAAAATATCGATATTCAATGTTAAAGGATATTGTTGTATGGTTACCAGGTGAAGTAATTCCACGTTTACTTCTTCATAATATTGAGCATGGTTGGTCTATCATAGAATCTGCTATATCTATCTTACTTGATTTATTAAAAATATACCGTGAATTGAGTTTTAACCACAGTCAACTATACTCATGCATCGAGCTAAGGGCTATGAAAACAGTAGTACCAAAAAAATTTGTTGGGCAATTGGAAAGGTTAATGAAAACCACTTCAGATCAAAAATTAACTTTAGGAGCAATCGTTAGAAACCATATTAAAATATTAACAAATCAAGGAAACTTTAAGATTGCAAATGATATATGGTTAGCAACTATTGGTTTATTATACAACAGAGACAATATATGTGTTTTATCAGAATCCCATGAATTTGCTGGTGAATGGATTAAGGTAAATAGGATATGTTTCAATAATCCTGATCCAGCTGCACGGTTACAGTCTTTGAAAGTTTGGCGTGTAGTAATGCATGGTATTTATGTAAAGCTTGGACTTGATCCTATTTCACTCAAAGATATAGAATCCATGAACAAATTACTTCAGGTACCATTTGATATGGCACTGCAAACTCGAGTAGATGATTCATCTTTGCAGGGTTTATTATTTTTGTTACATATTATGTCTTTTATTACTTCAAGATTGTCATATAATAAAACATTTACTGAAAGAACACAGTTTATTAACTGGTTTAAGATAGTGCAATCGATTTACATGAATTTATTCAGTTATCCTAATGATGTTCTACGTACTTCCGTTATAAGATCGATTTTCAGGCTACTGGATTCAACTTATGAACTAAGTATCAGTCCAAACTCAATTAGTACTGGTAATGACTCTGCTTTATTCGATTCAAGAATTATATTGACGGCTTCTGGAATTTCACCGTCAGCTATTTCGTGTATTAATCCACCATTTTCAAGTATAGTGCTTTATGAGATCTCAAAATGGTTAAAAATAAGTATCGATAGTCAACTCAGATCTACGGAAGTAAATCAAATTGAAAAAGAGACTTGTATTTTTCCTCAGAATCTCTTCACTCTGTCAATGTTCTGCGAGTTTTCTCAGATTTTAATATCTTATTATTCACAAAACGCAGGTTCCTTAAAATACGTTATGGATTTTGTTCTCCTTCCAACAGCTTTAGTTACTTTATTTTCGGACGTCTTATTTTACGACAATGCATCCGATTATTTGATAGATTTTTTGGTTAAACTAGATTCTGTATATCCTTATGATAAAAAGAACAACATATTGGAGCAACTATTCAAAAACATGTCCAAGACATTTTCAACAAATGATAACGTTTATTTGGTGACATACGCATTTCTATGTATTGACAATACTTCGTTAAGAGACCTCATACACCAGAGCTTAGGTCAATGGTCGCCACCGAGTACTTTAACATTGGCTCAAACGTATTTTATCCTAAAGATCCTATCGCTGTTTCCGAACTCTGCATTGCTAGAGAAATTTTATTCCATTATATTTGAAGAAAAATGTAATCTAATAGTAGGAAAGTACAATTTCTTAAAACTTTTGCGAATGGAAAATTGGAACCTCAATCAACTCATCACGTTTACAATAAATTACTATGCACATGATAGAACTGAATCAAATGGATGTGTTTTGGCGATATTGGAAGAATTATTTAAAAGGGATACAAATATATTCTATTATATTGCTCCGATAATGAAAATGAATGGTGACATAAATAAACTTAAAATCACAGTTAATGAAAATCCTAACCTAATTGAAAATTCCTTGTTCTTCGAAATGCCATTTTTTACAGAGATTCTTTCCAAAAGTCTTGAGAAGAAACTTATCAGGGATCTTCGTGATTTCCCCAAATGGAAACAAATAAATATAATGAAGAAATTTGTAATGAAAAAACCACAGATGTTCCTTAGAGCAGGTCGTCCGGTGATTATGGATTTTGTGAAGTTTGCAGGTCCTTTATCAGGTGAAGGAAAAAGTGTTGCGATAGAAATATTAAAAGCCTGTTATAAATGTCAAATGTTATCTTTCGCTAATAAACTTATGGAAATGTTCCTCTTGAATGATAATGTTACAGTTGTAGTAGATTTTCTCTGTGAAAATGATGACTATAATAAGAAAATATGTGACGATAAAATATTGGTCAAACTTGCCTCTAAAGCGAGTAGAATTAGGGAGGATTTAATTAAGAGTCTTAAAAACGAAATTGATAAGAGAGTAATAGAACAAAAAATACCATTAATAAATAACATTATTAAAGAAAGGGACATGTATCTCTTTATGTCATGTATTAAAGAAATATTTCTCTCTTTCATAAAAGCTCATACCGGCTTGGTTTCAAGTGACAAACAGTTTTCAAAAATTACATTTCGCAAGGTAGTTGAATTTGTTTTGCTCAATGATGATGATTTATCAGTTATTAATGTTACCAACCTATATGTAGACATGTTACCGAAAGAGCTTTCTGAAGAAAATATTGAGGATATCCAATGTTTCTTATCGGTGCTACCTAAAAGAAAAGCAAAGTTCAAAAAAGATATTGAACTACCAAGAATGGATCACCTTATTAACATTTGGAAGCGTCATACTGAGAAACGGATTAATAAGTATATGTCAATATCAGAAGTCAGTTCTATTCCAACTCCAGAAGTGGTAAATGATTCAGCTCAAGAAAATAATACCACAAACCAAAATGTTGAGGTACTAAAAAATAATTTTACCAATGACATAACTGGGAACAAATTGAAAGACGCTAGTACAATACCTTATCAAACATTCCCTTCTCTACCAGAACTTGCAGAAGATGCTAGAGTGGAAAATAATATCATATCAGCGATAAGCTTCTCTGAAAACTATCCTTCAACGTTACAAGATGTTGATCTAAATAGTAGTGACAACAGTAAAAAATTATCCCAAAGTTACTTAGCAAAAAGCACTCAGCCTTCACGGAAGAATAAGGAAAACATTGATACCAATGAAAATAATTTAAAAACTAATACGAAAAGTGAGGAGAATATTATTAAGGTTAATGAAACAACTATCCACGACACACCTGAACCTCAACCTTCGGCAGAAGTAAATGTGGACATTGAAAACCCATCCAATGTTTCAAACACCCGAATGAGTGGTTTTATGGTAGTTGGTGGATATTTGCAACGTATACATTCCAGTGAAGAAAAGAACGAAATTAGCGAAACTTTAAAACAAATTATAGATAGCCAAAATAATAATAATAACAATGATGATAATGTTCTACAAGGGCCGGTTGAAGAAGATGCACACTCAAAATACAAGTCGGGTTCCATTGGCACTGTTGTTTCAACTAATTCAAAAGATATTACCAATGAAAATGATCCAGAGGTATCTGGTAAAATAATTTCGAGGATTACAAATAATATAGTAGGTGATTCAATGGATAAAGTCCATGATTCATGTATTGTAGTGTCATCAGATAATGTAACCATTCCAGCCAACGATAAAAAAGTTGAAAGAATTTATAGTGATTTTAACAACTCGGAAGGTTTTTCGGCGAAAAAGGTTAATAGTCTATTCAAAACTGTCTCTAAACCTATAAAGCCAGTTGGTCTTTCAAAAAGGATAGACAATTTTAGTGAGGATTTTGAACCTGTAATCCCCGATGGTGACGATAACTTTCTGAAAGAAATGGAGAATTTAAGTGTTTTATTGAGTCAACCAGTCTCTAGTAGTCCTTTGAAGGAGTCGAATGTTAAACCTACGGAAACCTCCCAAGGTACAATCCTGCAGAAAGGGAAATCAAACGTGCATAACGTACTGGAAACAAATTTACCTAAAAACATTATTGGAACAGAAAGGACAACAAATGCAACCCCTTCTACAAATACGCACAATCGTTCCGATAAAGTAGTTGGAGGTTCTGAAAAAGAACCAAAGGGTATAAAGATTCCTATTTTTAACACAAGAAGAATAAAACCAGTAAATGCTAGACCTAGCACGATATTACCAAAGAAAAAAAGTTTACGTTATGCTAATAAAAGTACTGTTATAAATGTTAATATACCAAAAACTTTCAGACGGTCTGTAAGTCCCGAGCAAATTATTAGACACCCCACAATGACTGACTCATTTGGTAACGATTTGATAATTTCGGATCTTTCTCAACAAGATAGTCCCACCGGTTCCTCTTTCACACCTTTAAAAGATGATATGTCGTCCAAGAAAGCCCATAAATTAATGAACAGGATGAGATCTATTGCTTCTTCAGACCTAGCAATGTTATCCCCAGATGAAAGAAGAAATATGAGAGTTGAAATGCTGGATTTTTTAATGAAGTTGGAACATCAGAATTCAAATGACGTTTAATTTGTAGCATTTGAATGGTTATTTAGTCAAATCATATAATCAATTAAATAAAAACATTTATAAAACCAGAAATAATAAATAAACTGGTATGCAATTTTTTTTTTTTTACTATTTAGTACTATTTATTCATTATTCGGCATGAAAATTAGATCCCTACAAAACAATGTAATATTTTTAAATAATCTTCTCCATTCTAAAGGATCACCCGATTTTCTTTGGAAATTAAGACACTTCAAATCACTATCAATCTGTGTTATATTAATAGAACCTGCTAATGTACTCTTCATTCTATCCTTAGTCTTAATTGTGATATTTAGAGGAAAAACTTTATCCATACCATATTCTTCTACTAAAGTTTCAAACGTGTCAACGATATTTGACTTAGTTACAATGTTTCGAACATTAAATGCTTTTTGTAGAGTAGAGAAAAGTAATTGCATATCAACGATAGTATAGAATTTATCTAATTTAATAGGATTAAATTTAGATGTCTTATATTGTTCTATACTAGAATGTGGATTAAATTGTAACATTGCAATATCATTATTAATAAAAGTTTTCCATTTCTCTAATTTTGTAATTCTATTATCATGATCATTAGTATTTAATTGAGAATCCATATTATATGTAGTTGTTCTTGGAATGTATTGTGAAAATGCAGTAATTTGAGTATTTGGTAAAATATTATCTTCTGTTAAAGAATCATGTTTAATATTAATCATATCAGTATTTAATGGTTGAGTTGAAGCAAAATTTGTTATGTTATCACGATTTGGTACATTTTGTGTAAATAAATCATAACTTTCATCAGTTAAAGAAACTTTTAAATTTGAATATAATTTTTGAGCTAATAAACCTGGATTACTACATAATCCAAAAGAGTTTGCAAAATTAATTTTTTTAGTATACCATGGATGTAATTTTAATTGATCAATTGTAACTCTTTGTTCAGGTAATGGTTGTAAAAGTTTTCTTAATAAATTTAAATGACTGAATTCAATCTTTGACCATGGACCTAAATTTAAATTACCTTTATTTTTAATAAAATTAATAAAATTATCATCTTCCCTTGTTGGTATTTCCCATGGAATTTCACCTGTTAATAATACAAATACAAGAATTCCAATAGACCAAACATCCGTAACATCTGCATAATATAAAGGGTGATCAGAACTTAAAATTTCGGGTGCCATATATGGATATGAACCTCTTTTATCCTTTGAAACTTTTTTTGTACCATCTTTTCTTTTGAATTTTGATGCTAAACCAAAATCAGCTAATTTTAAATTACCATCTTTATCTAATAAAATATTTTCAGGTTTAATATCTCTATGAGCAATACCACATTCATTATGTAAATAAAAAATTGCATTAACTAATTGTTTAAAATAAAATTGTGCAATTTCAGTATCGACTCCAACATCTGGTTCAATTTTATCGAATAAATCACCACCATTAGCTAATTCTAAAAAAATACAGATAAATTTCTCTTCCATTTGACAATCAATTAATTTCAAAATGTTTGGATGTTTTGAACATTTCATATGTAATTTAATTTCATTAAATGTATCATTTTTTTGTAAACCCCTTGATTCAATTGTTGGTAAATGAATAAATTTTATTGCAAATATCATTGATGGGTTTTTTGTTGAACGTGCACTTGTTACACAACCAAATGCACCTTGTCCAATAGTTTCATCCAATGTTATACCTTTAATTATAGGGAGTTCTGGAAATGTAATTGTATCATTACTTATATCATTTTCTTTATCATCATCATCATTAAATATTATTAATTTAGGTTTTATTGTACCGGGGTCCATAATTCTAGAAAATGCAAGCAAACAAACAAACTATAACAGTAGCGGTAAAGTTTCTATTTAAGAAAGGTGTATGCATGTATTATAAATCAATATATTTCGTTCGCAAAAATACCAGAACTACAAATATTGATTATAAAAAGTTTCAAAGGATAATTAATACTAGAGTAATTCTACACACTCATAAGATCAAGATGCTTCATTAAAAGCTAAACAAACCCTTATCTCATCTCTTTCATACTATTTTACATCAAAGGTTGTTGTTACTTAACATGAAAACAAAATACATAGAAATGCTTCGAGAAATTGAAAACAAAAAAACAAAAACAAAAACATTCAAAGAATTTCACTTTCGAGGTCTACGGCCATTTCAGTGCTTTGTTGAATAAATACAGTGAATCACCTGCACAACAATAATTAAAAAATACACTGACCCGCACGTGATCGCACGGCGCTACGACACAGTTTACACGTGACCGCCGAGAATTAAATATTGATATACATTATTTATTAACCTAAATGCTATAAGATAAAAAAATATATATATTGCGTTATTTGATTAGTATTTTTCAGTTCAGGATATCTGTATATACTTTAATTAAAGAACAGCTGGCGAACGAATTATCTTAATTAACAGCTCTTCCTTCTCGTTTTCCCAATTCCTTGTCTGCTATTATTGTAGTATCACATTGATGAGATTAAACAAAACCAAAAAAAACATCTCGAAGGTCAACATGAAATATTCCTTACCCCTTAAATAGCAATTGAGTGACTAACAAAACTTCAGGGTTTCTCTCTCTGTCTCTGTCTCTCTGTATGAAAATACCGTGAAACATCGGAGTTGTCGGCCTGTTAAAGCGAGTTAATTTCTTCAATTTTGTGGTGTTATTGTTACAATGTATATCCCCTCTGCCCCTCAATCCGGCGCAGAGCATCAAGAGAAAGTGGACAAAAAGAACAACAATTAAATTTCGACGAATTAAAATTAAATATCACATATCAATTAATAACAGTACAAAATGTAGAACGTTAGCGAGTACGTACACTTCGTGATTAACTCTTTTGCAAATTATTATTCTCTCAGTTTGTTACTGAATATACGTTTCTTGCACTCTATCAAAAAACAAAAGCAGACTGTATCGATATAAGGGTTTTTGCTTTATTTGAAGGTGAGGCGTACACTAATTAATTAAAGGGTCTGTGTGTCAAAGTAACTACAATTTTTGTTCTTAATTGTATTCATTCTCTCCCCTTGATTTCAACTCTCTCTCTCTCTCTATATATATATATATATTTATATATATATCATGTATTTGCCTATTTTGTCTAGTTATATATTGAATTTCTCTATTATTAATTTCTATGCTAACCTCACCGGTTATATGAAGAATACACATCCACAACAATAATAAAACATCCTGCGATGATACCAGAATTTTCTTTAATAAATACAAACAAGACATTATATATTGATAACGTTCCTGAAGCATTTTATCATGCTATACAGACAGATTCATCATTACTTGTAATTATTCAAAATAAATCAACAGATAATAATATACTAATTGATGATTTAACAAAATTTAATAAAAAATTAATTATAATTCAATTAACGTATGATACAACGCAATTAGAATATTTTAACAAATTATTCCCAAAATTGAATCATTTTGATAAAAATACTACTAATCTTATACATATAAAAGATTCAGATATTTTAAATAATTGGGATCTAAAAAATGATTCATGGTTAACAATTAAACAATATTTAGAGAATTATTTCGGTTTTAATAAAAATGATAGTAAAATAGTACTACCGCTATCACATCAACCGTCACGTTTGAATCAAGATAAAATGGAATTGATTAGAATTAAAAAATTAATTTGTCAAGATAAAAAAGAAAAACATTTTGAAACTCTTTATAACGATAATAATTGTCGTTCAAATAGTAAAAAAATTTCTAAATATTATAATAATAGTAATAGTAACAAGGGGAAAAATTATACTTTACGTATTAAACTTGATGATGCTTCAACTATTGTTCATACTTTTAATTCATGTACTGACAGTTTATTAACTGTGAAAAAATATATTGAAATTGTTTCAGGTAAACCTATTCCTACAGACTTTTCATTTCATAACGTTTTACCGAAAAGAAAATATTCAAAACAAGAAGAATTACAATCATTAAATTCTTTAAATTTAATAACAAAATCTTCACTTTATTTATTTAAAAATAAAGAATATATTAGAGAGTTAAGAAGATCAAGAGACGCTTCACAAGATTTTAAATATATTAATATTTGCATAAGTAAAATTAAAAGTTTACTTCAATTTATGCGTTTAATTAAAAAAGAAACAACAATTGGATCTACAATGCATAACGTAAATTCAAAATATCCATTAAGAGATAATGTAAGGCATGGCCCATCATACCCATTTAATGATCATTTACCATAAAATATTAACTAACATTCCAACTCATCTGCATATTAATTTATTTCTCTTTACACATCACTATTTATTCTATTTCCCCTCCAATGCATAATATTTATGGTATACACATCAACAACTCTAATTAATTATTTAAGTAAACTAATAAATTAATAAATTAATCTGTTTATATACTTTTCTTATTCAGATGAAACTTTTTAGGGTTCTTCAATAATGTTCTCTAAAGGACTCCGCAGTAAGCTTAGGACTAAACATGGAAATTTTAAAAAAATAAAAAATTATGTCTAAATAGGCAAAGGGCTCATCTTAACGGCTATTACGAATAACGATAAAGGAAGCCAAAAAGTTTCACCACCGTATTATTGTAACAGTAATATCATTTAGATAACTATTACAACAGAACAGTTGATTCTGATCATTGAATCAAACCTTGATTTACTGACGACAAAATACCAAACCGACACAAACTCCATTGAATATGTCAAACGAACCGACTGAAATACCCTACTTATCGTCCCAGTTGAACGAGCTAAATGACTCTATTCTAGGCATAAATGACGAAAACACTAATTTTGATTATATCAATAAGTTGATTGAACGATGTGTTATCAATTCGAGCACACTTACAACACTGCAAGAAATTCCAACAACATTTTTCTTAACCTTAAAAAATTTCATTCAAGAAAATACATATTTTGAAAACTTCAACTATGAGGAGATATTATTACTATTAGATAATTTAGTAAGAATCTGTCCATTTGAAGAAATTACCAAAATTTATACCGTTGGTGATTTAGAACAGGCACTTTCGTCTAATATTTCTCATCTGATCAGAATTGCTTGTAAAATTGTTAGAAATTCAGAACCATTAGATTATTATACAAATGTGATACCAAATAATACGATATTCAGCCATTTATTGGAGATATATTTTGAAAAAGATACAGAACTGGCTGTAGTAAATGAAATTGAAAATATTTTATTGATTTTAAGTAAAAATGTGTCAATTCGTAATTATATTCTCCAAGGGAATCTCCCTCTTTTATTAAAAGTTAAAGAGAGCTCCGAAACATTGATTACTACAAGATTATTTGAACTTTTGACAATTGAAATAAATTATTTTAATCCACAGATGGAATTCAATGGAAATTTGTTTATTTTAAATGAAGCAGAAATTTCTAGACTTTTAAACACCGATAGTTTTGCATTTATTAATTTCTTGCAATATGTCACATCCGTATTAAAACAAATAAATTTCTCATTTAAGGAGACTATTTTGCCAAATTCAACAACATCCTCATACAACAATGGAAATTTCCTTCTTCAACAATTTGAATATGTGATCCCAATTATTGGTATAATTTATAAAGATAATATATCAGATGTCGTTTTAGTTGCAAAGAGCTATTTTTTCAAATTTTTCAGAGAGGTTTCTTATTTACCTAATTTATCCTCCTTTAGAAATTTAGACACTAATTATATCTCTATTGACTACGACAATAGTGATCTTATAGATTACCTCTCATTCGTTAATCCAGAATATCTTTATCAATATTGCAATGAGTTAATATTAGACTATGTTAAAGTTCTGGCTTCACAACTTTCAATATGGAGAAATATTATTACCCATGAAAATTTATTTTCCCTAGTAAAGAGTAAATTAACCTCTAACGTTATATTAAATTTACCATATTTAGAACAGATGGTATTATTAGATAAATTATCACAATTCGAATACTCAACAAAATACTTGATACTATCACTTCCTGGTGTTATGACCAATTTAATTAATGATGGTAATGTCAACAATATAGTAAATCCCGAAACCATAGAACTGAGGGCAACCGTAATTAGAAACCTCTTAAGGTTTGAAGAAAATATATTGAACGTATGGTATATCCCTCTCACATCTGAACTTTTCAAAATCAATCACCCAGGCCAATATGACGAAGGTAAGACAAAGATTGAAGAGGTATTTTTATAATGCAAAAATAATATTTTATCACGTATATCTATTGTTTATATCTTTCAATATACATCTCGATGTTATCAATTATCATTATTTAATTTCTTAATACAATTTCTCTATAAAGATATTTAACTGAGCCCCAGTCATCTACCCCTTGGTCATATCGTTCATTCAATACTTCAAAATTATTTTCTTGCAGAAGTTGAATAAGTATTTCTCTTTCTTTAGCATATTTAGATCTTATTGGGATTTCCAGAAAACATTTCCCGTCAAATTTCAAGAATTTAGAGAGCATGTTAACAACCCATTCTGGATGATTGGGGGAATATATTGGATCAGCTACCAGTATTATATCAAAAGAATTATCTTTTATATCGTAATTTTCAACGAAAGGTTCTGGGTTTGTCCAATCTAAAACATCGGCAGTCACAAAGTCTCCAACGTTATTATGTGTTACATTCTTTTTCAAATTTTGTAATATTTCTGGTAAATCTGTCACAAACATTTGAATTTTGGAATTTGTCGAATCATATTCTTCCTTCCATTTACAGGCCCATGAAATCCCTACTAAGCCCGTACCTGCTCCTAACTCTAGAACCTTTAAAGGCTCATTGGACTTCTTTGATTTGAAGTTTATTGTAGACTTAAAATTTTCAACAAGAATTTTCGACAAAATTAAGGATGCACCCCAAGTTTTCCAACCAAGATTGTCATTTGTAAGTGAGGGTTCGAATAAAGAGACCTTGGTGTCCATATCATCAAATTTAAAATCTCGAGACATGGACGGTATTGCAGAGCGTCCACAACATTCTGCAATTCTAAGACTCACCTCTTTTAAAATATCCAATTTTAGTGGCGAAGTATTGCTTGGATTTTCATATCTTTTTAGAATAGATGTATAATAATTTAATAATGCAGATCTTTCAGTTTCTGATGCATTTACTAAAGAAGGTATTTTATTACAAATTTTTTCAATAGTATTTAATTTTTTATTTTGGATTGTATTCAAATACCATCCAACAATATCGTTTTGTAATTTTTCATCAAGATCCTTTGATTTACATATATCTTCGGTCGTTACAGCTTCGGTCGATTGGAAGTTCACCTGAGTCTCGGGACGTAATAAATGCAAAGTTGCCAGGATAACTTCAGGTGAAGCATATGCAACATATGGAAGATCCAACACATATATTGGTCCAACTAAATCGTATTCATCGTCCTCATCATTTTCTAATAATTTACCGTCTTTCTCTTTCTTTTGTACCCCTGTGGATAACTGTGGATCATGTTCCAATGACGGTTCAAAATCCAATGCTACTGAACTGTTATTTTTATCAGCATCGTAGAGATCTAATGGGTCAAACATCTATAGGGTGGAGTTTAATATTTTTATATAAGCTATCAAAGCGGTAGTTACCTAAGAAATTATTGTAAATTCAGGAAGTATTTCTTAATATATTGCAGAGTTAGAAAATGATTGCAAACTCATTGCAACAGTTTCCACATCGAATTGTAATAAAAATTTCCGCGAGAGGGCTTCTGATCACGTGAAATAGGGCTACTTTAAACGGCATTTATTCAAGGTAATACTCGAATCATTTATAGTATTCATTCTATTAAAACGTATTAATTAAATGGCATATATCATATTTCCTGGAAATTATACGCATCTATTCGGGAAGAAGCTTACATATCCATGATTGTGATTTATGCCATTCTATGGAAAAGGAATGACTAAATTATACAAATAAAACAAAAAAAAGTTTGATTAATCATTATTGAATATCAACATTGAACTCCAATGATGAATTTGGGATGTACTGAACAGTTACGAAGCAATAATCAACTAGTTATTCTATTTATTGACAGATGTATGAAAGGATTTAAACAAGTAACGAGAAGTCCACTTTTATTTTCTATGGCGCGGCTCCCCTTTTACAAACAGTTTGAAGTGAATCTGAAAATAGGAAATTCAAAGTATACTCAGTTGAGTTGCCCATCAACTATGAATTTTTATAACTAAAATTTACAAGAATATAAGAGAAACTAACTTTAATTATAATACATAGAGCACTGAAGTTCATCTAGATCGATAAGACTGTATCCACTGTACAATATTCTTCATAATTAAACCGGATCAGCAATAATTTTTTGAACACACAGAACAGTCCATCTATTGTATGGAAATATGACACATAGAAAAATATCTACGAGTAATTCAGAGAATGTTCTAACTTATAAGACAAACGATAAACCGGTAGGCAGACACCGGAGTTCAACATTATTTCCATTACCATCTTGGCATGATCACAGGGAGAATGACGAGAATAAGAGGAATGGTTTATCCCGGGCATACAGTGTCTCTTCTGAGATTATTCCACAGACATTAACTCACCCAGATGATGACTTGTTATCGATCAAGAAGGTAAAATCTCCTGTAGAGATGCATCCATCAAGGTGGTCTCATGTTGGCTTTCAATCTATATTTCAAGGACAAAATTTCAAAAAATCAGCAAGTAGTATCAATTCTGAAAATTCATTAGAAGAGAAATTCCCATTTACGAATCTTCGAAATTCCGATTCCTTTGATAATAGAAGTAGACTGAGTGAGGATAAAATTATAGAAGAAAATGATGATGACTTATCCGATGACAGTTTATTTACAACATTATCAGGTAGGAAAGAGAGAAGAACAAGAGGTTCTGGCTCTGTACTGAACAATTCAATATCTGACACTAAGAGTGCAAATAGTAAAGACAAAAATATACGACTGTTTAAAACGAACACAAATAAAAGCAATTCTAGTTTACCTAATTCGTTAACGAATTCATTAATACCAAAGAAGAAGAACCAATTTTTAAGTGTAACGAGAAAATTATTTCATACAAAAAATTCAAGACATATTAAGGACAGCGTAGATCCCGCTCTTCCAAATCCATGGAGTCAATTTTTACATTCATCTTACATAAAACATAGATCTCCCGTTCAATTTATCCACACTACGACAGGGGGGATAATGGATTCCGGGAGATCCGTTTATTCATTCAATCCATCAGTTCCAAATAACACCAACGATGTAGCATTGGCGATAACTCAACAAGAAGATAGTTTTGATTCAGCAAATATCGCAATTTTACACGATTTATTAAAGACATTACCGTCTTTGGAAGACAATTATAAAAATTTCTCTACACGTGAATTACAGGTCCTATCTGGGAACGTATGGGGAATATATTGTTCTATAGTGGTTGAATTATTTAAAAATCAGCATTTATGGGAACTCCCTGCGAAGATAGAAGATATCAACAAGCTTTTTGAGTTTTACACAGTTTTGAAGACAGAGTCAAAAGTCGCAGCACATCATAGTAAATTTATTAATGAGATCGAAGAGTTTATTACAACGTCGTTGTTTGTTTTTGAAAACCAAATTGTCTTTAATTATACAAACGAAAATGCAATGAATACTGCTTTAAAACGACTGGGTATAATATGGCAAGTGTTCTATCAACAAGTTTATCGTGATGTTATTACCGTTTTACTACCGTTAGAAGAAAGTTTTAAGAATAATCCTAAGTACTGGTCAGACAGTGTTTACATGGGTGAGTATGTAGAAAATATGTTAAGTGTTGACTACTTGTTATTGAAATGCTTCCGTAATTCTATTGTACTTCCATATTATCAAAACTTTGTCCACAGTCATGACGGTGCTAGTAATAGTTTCAGGACATATATATTAAACGAAGAAGATGAAAATGATGTTACAGAGATGGATAAATTGACATTACTACAATGCTTTGGTGTATTATCAACTATTCAGAGTAATGATAGATCACAACAAATTATTGAGGAGTTACTAGGTGGGGTACGCATGAGTATATAAAAAAAAAATTATATACACGAAATTATGAATGAACATTTAATATTTAATGAGAAAATAGAGAAAGTCACATATTTATATATTTTGTAGATTTCTATTTATGAAGTTATAACTGTTAGTTAACTAGTTAGATATTTTCGCCCTCTTCCGAAATTTTGAAATAAAAGTAGCTTAGTCATTGTTAAGATTTCTAAGGGGAATCTAGTATAATTTTAGCACATAAACTATCTTTTAAAAGAAAGTATCTTATAAATAAAACCATTCCTAAAATGATACAAACAAGCAAGTATACCGTTTTGAAATCCATGTCATATAGGCCACTCGTTCGACTAGTTAAAAGTCCAAATGTTCGATTTTTGAACACCGAGAGGATACCTAGTCCTCCAAAACTTCCAAAGGAAGAGCAGTTAGAGTTCGAGAGATTACAAAAGATAGCAAACTCACAAGCTGCCATTGATGAGTATAACTCAAAAATATCACAAGATAGCACAAAAGAAAGTTTAAACAGTACAATATTGACCCGTAATGATATTGGAGCTTTTTCACCTGAATTCAAAAAGACGATTCCAGAATTTGAAGGAGATATAAACCCCAAAACAGGTGAAGTCGGAGGTCCAAAACAGGATCCTCTAAAACATGGTGACTATTCTTTTAACGGAAGAGTTACTGATTTTTAATGTAGTAGGTTTTATAACCTACAACTCATATATTCTTAAATTGTGGTTTCTATTGACTTTATTTACATGTTTATACCTTACACAATATAGTTATATATTTACCTATACCTGCCTACAGTTGACTAATAAAGTTACTCTGTTTTATTTTCGATCTATTCTCTTTACGTAGTTGTTTCCTACGTTGACTGAGTTGAGTATCAGGAGATAATGATTCTTTAGGTTCTTTATCAGGTTTGGCTTTTTTGGAATTATCGTTAAGAACTGTCCATAGCCAGTCTGGATACTCACTATCATCAAGAGCTACTGGACCTTGTTTTCCCTTCTTAATATCCAAATTTAATTTAGTGCCAACCAAACATGACGATATCACCTTAGTTGCATCAACATTTTTAGGAGACGATACATTCTTTTGTAACAAACATTTAGAGGTGGACAAAAGTCTTAAAGTATTTAGCCTTATCATTGTAATGTAATTAATTAATTTACTGCCGCTCAACTCTTTGTAACTACTTTCTCAACCTATGTAAATAGACATCCTTTTTTTTATTGGTTTGGATTGAGTTTTCATTTTCTTAGTCTTTTTATGTTTCAGCTCGGGCAATAATATTTTTTAACGTCAATTTTTTTTTTGAATGAGAATTTCAATACTAAATTTATTCAAGGGACATACTTATTATCAGTAAACAAATTTTACCATTGACAGTAATAATTTTATTACATCGAAAAGTACGTATAACTATTATTTGTTTTAGAAAACTATGAAAAATAACAAAAAAAAAATGGTTACGTCTAATATATATTTATATAATATACAATTATGAAGAAAATAAAAATGGAATATATATTAGTGACAATCGATAATAACGATAAATATCAGTGCCAATAATGTAGTATCTATTAACATACTTTTAGAATGTCATTCGAATATCAATAAAAAAAATGCAATATATTCAAAAACGAAGAGTAGAAGTAATCAAGGAAAACAACATAATGATCATTGTAGTAATTGATCCCTGTAGTAAGGTTGGTTGTTGACAAACTTTGCAGCTCTCTTGTCTTCTCTCTTTTTGTCTTTGTTTTCTGTTTGCCATACTCTTTGGCGAACTTGGTATTGTTTCTTGTCGAATGCTGGTAAGAAAGTTCTGGTTTCAGCCGCAACCAATGTACCTTGGCCTTCTGTAAGTTCTTTTTCAGGTTTCAGATTTTGTTTGAAATAACGTTGCAATGATCTATGACCAATTTTTACACCAGTTGGTAGATGTAATTGAACACCATCATTATATAGATATTCCTCTGGTATATCTTCTTCTTGGTCGCCTTCTTCTTTGGTTCCTTCTTCCGTACCATTTTCTTCATCACTTGGTACATCTTCCCAGTCATCTTCATTTTCATTATTTGTACTGTCATTTGCATTTGATGTAGTTTTGTTAGAATCTTGATAAGATGAGGTGAAATCGTAAAATTCTGATATTTCTAGTCTTTCATTTTCAGATTCATATGGTATTTTACAGTGTCTTTTAGCTAACATATGAGCTCTAACAGCAGGTAAAGATCTACCTTGATAATTACAAACAATGCAAACATTACCTAAACCGATCTTCTCACTCATATATTTTACTAACCCTTTCTTATCTGTTAAATATTTTTGTTCAGGTATATAAAATCCATGAGTCTTAAACATATGTTCTAAATTACTTTCGAAATCTGGGAATGTCTTATTTGTACAGAATAAACATGTCTCTGGTTTAATTTCCACTTGAGATTCTAATTTTTGTTTCATCAATCTTTCAGCTAACTCTTCTTCAGTAAGGTCTTCTTCATTGACAGATTCAGAAAGGACTTGAGTTTCGTTTACTTGTTCTTTCTCTGAAATGACTGTTTTGTTTTCTGATACTGGTTCTTCCACTTTTGGTTTGGGAGTAGAAATCTCAGAGTTAGCATTTTGTTGTAAAGCAATATTCTTCAACATACTTTCCTTAGCTAAAGCTAGCAGTTTCTTTTTTTTCTCCAAGAGAGCTTCTTTCTCTTTACGTCTAAGATCCTTTTTGGTCATTTGTCTTTTATCATCTTTCTTCTTCTTTTGATCTTCTTGAACTTCATCTCTACTCAAACTATTAACCTTTGAATTAAATACTTGTTCAGAGATTGCAGGTAGTTGAGCTACACGTCTTTTCAAATTATAACGATGCCATTCTGTTTTCATATGATCTCTTTGATTTTGACTAGTCTCGAATGCAATAGAGCATGAATTACATGTGTAAATTGCCGACATTTTCAATTACCTTGAATATATGCTTCTATGTACGATGTTCTCGATTATCTGTATCTTAGTAGGCTTTTATATTTAACCTAAATAATGTTATTCAAAAAGAGAGATGCTCATCACTTTATCAAATATATAAAATTTTAGATGAAAATTTTCTTTGCATTATTTTTCAGTCCGCGAGCTCATCGCTTTTTTCTTTGCTTCTTTGGCCACCACAATATTAACCGAGACACCAACAAAAGACAGGCTATGTCTCATTACAAAAAGAAAGAGGACATATATACAGAAATAAATTTAAATACACTTAAAACAGATTAGATTATTCTTCAGAACTACTCAATTATTGTATTTTGATCGGTAATTTAAATATTGAATTTTTTAACTATATATACATTATAATAATAGCAAAGAAGAATGTTTGCTTTGAATGTCTTTCCACTTTTTTCTAAATAGGTTATTCTTGATGCGATTGTTTATTATGCCATAACCTTATCTGTATGGAACAAATCAACATATATATTGGTACAATGATTAAATTTGCTAATGTTCCAATTAATAATTGAAAAATCCAAAGAAAAGATTTATTATTATGTTTATTCAGTCCCATATCTAGTGACATTAAGAGCCATCCAATAAAATCTGTCGTTATATCATCATAACCCATTTCTAACCACCATACAATCTTGTTACAACATTCTTCACATGATATTGGATATGATGGTCCCTCAATGGATTTTGTAATATCAGGTTTTGTTACTTCTTCTAATTCAAAACCCTCAGATTGAAAGTTCCCAGGATATATACAAGAGATACGAGCATATGGTAATTCATGTCGAAGTATTCCAACTAAAGCTTTTAGTGATACTTTTAATGGAGCATATTGACTATAACCAATAAAAGGGAAAAATGCAGTGACACTAGAAAATAAAATTAAGTGACAATTTGGTATTATTCTAGCGACTTGATGTGATAAATATAATGCAGTTAAATAATTCATTCTAACACCACTTTCTAATTCATAACCTGATAAATCTTTAAATAATTTTGGTGTTGAACCACCAGCACAAGATAATACTTGAGTTGGTAACATATTAACCATTGTTAAAGTTTGGAAAAGGCTTGCAACAGATTCATAATCTGATAAATCACATGGCATATAAAATAAACGATGATCTGCAATCGTTGAATGTAAAGTATGTTCATTAATAATAATTGGATCAATATCCATTCGTGAATCTTCTAAAAGGTTTACAGTTTGTTCATCATTTCTTAATAAAGCTTCTTGTTTTTTTCTATTTGTAGCGGTTAATATAATATCTGTTACAGCATTTCTTAATTTTTCTTCAGATCTACTTACAATAACAATCTTTGAATTTATAGTCTCTTGATAATATTTCTGAGCAAATTGTTTACCTAGACCCTGAGACCCACCTGTAATTAAGGTAACTTGGTCTTCCAATATATATTTCATAACAAAAAAATAGTAATAATAATAATAATATAATAAGGTTCTCGTTTCACAATAAAACCAATAAAAAGAAGATAAAAGAAGCAAATCAACTATTATAGTATACTAAAATGGAGAAATCGAGGTTAAATGCAATTGAGATTAATGTTAATGTTTGAAATAGATGGAACTAACAACAAACAAAATTATTAGCGTCAACTTTCTTCAGTCCGACGACAATAACGATATACGATAAACTTCTGTATGAACTATGATATTCCACTTTACGATATATATCAGCAACCAAAGAATAAACTTTCTTAGTCAGGTTCAAAAGTGCAAAATATTTATTGATAATTAGATTACTTATTGTGCATCACAACCAAAAACAGTTAAATGGCTACATATAGCGTTTATAACAACTTTTTCACCTTCTCGTATTATATAACAAATTCACATTCTCAAAAACCCATTAAATAAAAAAATGGAGAGACACAGAAAACGCTGTAAGAAACCGATAAAAATGCGATTCGTAACAAATGATGATAACTAATAAAGGGTCACGTGAAAACAGATGATATCTACGTATATTATTGGTAACGTATTACTACATACGTATAAATATGATATATTATTATTTATGTATTTACATGCAGAAAAGAGATAGTGATTGTATGTGTATGATTTTAAATTATTTGGAATCCCTTTGTCTCTTATGTTCCTCATATTCTTTCTTTAATTGAGCCAGTTCCTTCTCATCAATAGGTGGAATTGGAACATCTGAGAAATCATTATCCTTATGTAAAAACTTGTATGTGTACAAATACACACCACCGGAAACACCTAACAAAGCAGCAAGACCGATCATGTTCCTTACAAAGAAAGGTTGACGGGCTCTAATCATTGCAGGTGTCATCTTAAAAGTACGTGGGTCCTGGTATGGTGATTTCTCTAATGGCATTGTCTGATAATTTGGTATGTATTGTTATAAATTGTATTATGTGTGATAATTTCTGTCTATATTTATTAAAATCTCTTTTCGCTTTCCTTAGTGTAGTCTTTATACTGTTTCTCCCCTTGATTAGTTTATAATTGCTGTTTTTAATGTTTGCAAGTGGTTTTCCTCTTTAAATTGAAACTTTCCGGCTTTTTTTCCTTAAAATTTATTTTTTTATCTTCGGAGTGTCGCTTTTGTGTTTGAATTATTTGATATAGGCAGGGTTCGAATGGGTGAATAACTGGGCTTATATATGTGCGTGTATGTATTGCAGTTAGTTCTGATGATTTGGAAACAGAGTTTGACCATGGTGAATAATGTTCTTGATTAGTGGTTCTGTAGTGTCACCCTGGTGGTAGGAACACTGATACAAGTTTTCTCTGTTTATCACACTACACGACAGCATTTAGTAACTTTTCCCTTCTGTGTGTGTATCTTAACTTCCCCCGGATAACTCTCTATAGGTCGACCTTTTTTTTTTTGCTTAGTGCGGTATTGAACATTTGACAAAATAGTGATATAAATATGAAATAACTTTAATATAAAGAGAATACTAGGATAATTAGAAGTAATTAAAGGGTTAATAAACAGAATATATAATATATACGGCTTATAATTCAAATACCATAGGTGTATATATTTGCAATGACGCAGGGATTAGCAAGAAAACTGTCTAGAACAAAACCTCATAGGGATGCGTTATTAAAAAATTTAGTAAGTCAGTTGTTGCAACATGGTACATTAACATCAACGCATGAAAAATGTAAAGAAGCCTCAAGGTTAGCAGATCGTGTAATTAACATGGCTAAAAGATATGTTGATCCAGAGACTACAGAATTATCTAAACAAAAATTATTTGCAAATATTCAATCTCGCTTATTTTTATCGGGTGATAATAACCATTTAATGAAAAGATTATTAAATGATATTGCACCAAATTATCAACAAAGAAATGGTGGTTATACAAGAGTATTACATTTGGAGAAAAGATTTAATGATAGAGCTTCTCAATCAGTATTAGAATTAGTTCAAACACCTATAATAAATCCAAAGACAAATCAAATTCAAAAGGGTAATTTAAAATTTTGGTTATTAGTTAAAAATGTAATTATGGATGAAAATAATAACGTTAATGTAAATCCATTAACTTTAATTAATTTGAAAAAAATACAAAATTTTAAATCAGATGATGAATTTATGAACGATTTATTAGTTATTAAAAAATGTATTAAAGATCAAGAAAATTTAATTTGGGATGAAACAAAAGAATTGGAATCTATTAAAAATTTAATTGAAAATGTTAAAGCTACTATTTTACCTCATGTTGAAGAAAATTTACGTACATCACCAACTATTAAACAAGGGTTTGAAATAATGGAAAAGAGACCACAAAGGCCATCAGTTTAATTTGATAGTCAACCGGCATTAAATCATGTAAATATTTGATTACAATAAAAAAAAACACAAAATATATGTCTATTCTTTACTCTTCTTCTCCCTCATCTACCAAACTTTTTAATTTATTCATTCTTTGTATAAATAAACCATATAATTCATGCACATATGCAAATATAATTATTATTGTTACATTATTCAGTTTATTTCCTCTACCCCTTTTTTCGTTATTTAATCATTATACATATCGTTTATTTAATTCTAAAATATTACGACATATTATATGCCAATCCATTTCACGAGTAATCCCAAGAGCTTCCTGCCATTTTAGTAAATCATACATGAACATCAAATTTGGCTGAATAATAATATTGAGTCGACGAACACGAACATATAAATATGCTTTTAGAACTTCGCATCTAAATCTTTTCATACACTCAGCAATACATACAGTGGCAGACCTTGACACACCAACCATACAATGAACTAATACTTTACCTCCTTCTTTATATGCAACATCAATAAATTTTAGTATCTCTTCTAATTGACCAGTAATACAATCGAAACCATTATCTTGTAAATTATTTATCTTAAGAATATTAAAACCATCTTGAACAAATTGATGTATTGAAGTGCTTGATAATTGAGTTGTATCACCCGTGGTAATGGTTGCGCTTCTTTGTTCTCTAACACTACTTTTCATTACATGTATATTATTAGTAGTACTCATACCACGATTTCGTACGTCTATTATGGTAGAGGTCAAATTTGGCCTAACCCATGAAATTATTTCACCAACAGATACAATATGAGTAATACCTAATCTTTTTAATAATGCAGGTGATTGAGCATGTTCTAGTGATCCTAGATAAAGATGATCCAAAATTCTAGACGGTAAAGGTCCATTTAACTTATTTAAATTGATATCTGTGTCTGGTAATTTTGTGAAAAAAATATTGCTGAACATCTCAGAATCGATTTCTAATGGTTCAGGTAAATCGTCAAGGGGACAGTTGTTGTATCGTTCAAAGTTTTCTAAACGTTTAGGACTAAAGCTCCTAATCAATAATTGTAAATGATTTAATACTTGAATATCTGTTTGAAACAAATAAAAAGGTCTCTCACAATCTGTATTAAGTTTAATAATAACTTCCTCTAACGAAATATCCCATAAAAACAATAAATAAGTCACAAGTAAAAACGTTATTTCTGTATACCCATCTCTGCAATGCAATAATGTCTTATAACTGGTTCTACGAGATATTATATACATGAAGTAACATGTATTCAAAATGTTTCCAATAGAAGAAATATTTAAACTTCCAAGACCGATACTACCAGAACTAGGAAACGAAAACAAAATGTCTTGTTGAGATCCCAAAGTTGCATCCAATGTTTGACATAAAGTATCCCACAACTGTTCAGTCGATAGTAGTGAAGCATTTTCTGAACAACGGATAAACAAGTTTCTTTCAACATTTTTCATTTCTTGACATTCAACAAATGGAATATTAAACAGATTCTTTTCTAAATCCGAAGTATCAAATTTATTAGATTTCATTTCATTTTCTTCATTATTCTGAATGGATAAATCGATTGAAGGTAAAACTGTAATTGAATTTTCTGGGGAGTAATAAGGATATTTTTTGTTATCTTCCAATTTGAATTTTTTATTGTTATATACGTTATCATTTAAATTGAAAAACTTAATAATTCTGAAATCAGTAGTATTCCCGCACCAGAAAGAATGTTCAAGGTCAATACATGATCGTGATGTCAACTTAGCCATCTCGAGTTTTTCATGTATTTTAAATGCTCTATCCCAATTATTAAATAATATTGCATCATAGGGAGAAGTAATTGACCCATTGATTTCTCGGTTCTCACCATCTCTTTTCACTGTATTGCTCAAAGGCGGCGTTCCTATTAAAGATTTTGGTATCGTTTTATAACTACTATGTTTTAAAATGTATATTTTATCTTTACAATCATTTAACCCATCTTCTTTATTTAATAATGTCATTGCTAGACTTAGCAAAAATTGGAAGTTGATACAATATTCACATGAATCATGTATATGCTGATTGTTTTCATTAAGACAATAGAGAACAACTTTTGATGATAATTCTAACGTCTTTGCACATTGTAAATCAAATCTTCTAAAAGAATTAGTGTACTGTTTCCATAATGCATCAGAAGATTTATCTGAATTAGAGGTAACTGTTACACCAACTTTATCTCTATTCGAGCCACAAAATTCTTTAATTGATTCAAAATCTGTCTTTAAAAATGGTAATATTTTAAAATGAATACACAATTTAATAATAGTATTTTTTTGAATATCGGATAAATTTATATTAAGTCTTTGAATAATACAATTCACTATTTCACCCAAGAAATCTTTTATTGTTAAAAGGTTTTCTAATATGGAATAATTTTTCAAATAAAATCTTAACATATTATGATTAATAGAATCTGACCAAGCAACAAAGATATCATTTGGCTCAACAGAATTCTTGAGGATCCCTGAATCTTCTAACGTTTCAAAATCTACTATTTGCCTAGATCGTATTATTACGGTTCTTCCTACACCACGTGGAGGACTGTCTGTTGAATAACTATGTAACCAAGGGAATAATATATCATATGGAGGAATTAATGTAGATGTATCCGAGTTTACCCATTCTTGTAGTTCTTCAGGCTCTGTAAAATGAATTGATTCATCGTTAGAGTTGTTAACGTATACATCGTTAAACATACGTTTGGTTAATTCCCTATCTAGTTCATTTCTCAAGTCAATTTCAGATGGTTTCATTGAAATCGCACCTTCTTGAGTATCCAAAATGGAAGAAAGCATCTGTCAAATGGAAAATTAGAAGATTACGCTAAGGTTTTATTCAAATGCTTAATAATGCAATAATAGTAATTATCGCCGTACTGTTCTTACTGTTGAAGTAGACAAATACAAGACACTGCTCAAAGTGCACACACGCACAAACCACGTTTCCAATTAATAATATTTAGTTTTAACTTAGGTCGTAGAGCTCTATTCAACTTGCTCTATTTCAAGATATACATACATATCCATCCATTTCATTGTTATCTATTTATCTCTCTATTTTCCTGTTATGTAGAAAATTTGAAAAAATAAAAAAAAATAAGAATGGTTACATTTTCTGACACAACACACAGACAGAGCATCGCATTGAAGTCTGATGTAACTATCTAAACTAAAACAAAGTTAATCATCACATTGTCAACAAAATATAATTAAGCATTAACTTTTAATACAAAGGTTATCTTCCATTAAAAAAAAAAAGCTTTCCAAATTCTACTTTGGGGGAGGCACTAAAATGTTTGCTCACTATTTCGAATAAAAGGGGCTCTTTTAATTAAAACCCTAATACGGAATCGTCCCTTTTCCTCCCCAAAACCAAATAAAAATACAAAGTTTTCTGTTTTTGCTTAACATTTTTAACTTTGTAGAAAAACCCGCCTACTTCTGTTTTTTGGGGGGTTCTTCGGGTATTTTATTTTTTAGGGGGATTCTATATGTTTTTTAAAAAATCGAAGGAAAAAGGCATCGTCATTTTTTGTAGAATGTAAGCAAAAGAAAAACTCGAAAACGCGTCAATTTATTATTATTATCATTATTATTATAATACCATATAGAGTAGTATTTAGTTATCACTATAAGAGAATAGAGAGGTAATGGTTCAATGACATTAACCTGGCAGACTGTTTATCTTCGACATTTTGTGATAGTTGACTTGTTTGGCACATACGTTTTAAAAAACAATATATAATTTATTGAAAATGGAAGTTGAGCAGAACGAAACAGAGATCACTACTGAAAATGCTAAATCTTTCTTACCGAGGTTACCTTTATCCAAGGCAAAAAAGATAGCTAAGATGGATTCTGAATATTTATTGACTGCAAATGCTGCAATGGTAGCAACGACGTTTGCTACAGAGCTATTTGTTCAATCTTTAGTAGAGAGTGCATTGGCGATGAATCAATTGAGTCGCAATAATAAAAATAAATCAGATTCCCAAAAGAGTAAAAACTCAAGATTAACTTACAATGACTTATCTGAATCTGTATTAAGACAAGAATGTTTCCAATTTTTGGAAGACGTAATACCGAAAGTGCAACTACAATCAAAGACTAATAAAAAGAATCAAGTTACAAAAAAATATGTACAATCAAAAGATAAAGATGAAAACGATAATGGAAATGAGGAGAGCATTCAAAATGATGATAATGAAATCCAAGAGGAACAAAAATCAAATACTACAGCTGAGATAAATGAGCAAAATGCAACAAATAAACAGCATACATTATCCTTCTTTAAAAAGTATCAATATACATCTAAGGATACAGGAAATAAGGTAAGTGACAGGAATGTTGATGAAGAAGAAGATATTGAAATGGTTGGCGAGAATCCAGCTAACGAAGCTGATGAGGACGAAGACGAGGATGAAGACGTTGACGAAGATAGTATAATTGATTCGGAACTTCAGGAACATCTTTCTCAGGTAGAAAAATTGGATCATGTGGTCGATGTCGATGTCGACACAGAACAGGAGTCGGTAATACGGGAACGTATGACATTAAACAGAAACCAGGAAGACAATAACGACGAATTGAGTTCGTCTGATAGTGATGATGGTACAGATCTACTGGCTAAGTAGTTTACGTAATATCTATACAACAATCTGAATCAAGTTGTGGTTGATAATATATAATATGTGGGTTGAGATTTCAATTAATAAGAACGGTTACCCTTATTTTGCACGTGACGTTTGCCTCTTTTTCTCAGTACCTTCGCTACTGAATGAAAAACGCAGGAAGAAAAAATATGGCATACGAAATATTTATTAACAACGTAAACTAAGCGAAATTTATTGATATGTAAAAAGAGTTCAGTGAAAAATTTGGCAATTTCTATTCAAATCTTAGTATAGAAATAGAGGGGATATTTCGATAAGTTGAACATTGTGAACAGTTCAATAGATTTGTTTAAGTTACTTTCATTTGTTATCTTCACTGAAATTAATCACACAACTACCTAGGACAACATAATCTCAATACATATATATATTTACAATGTCCAGGAAACAAGAATATATTGCTAGAGTTAAATATTTTAACAATCTTCCAGCACCTTCTGTGCCTCCGAAGTTATTAAATTATGTTACCAAACCAGATGAGGACGCAGATGCCCCTCAATTAGTTACTGCTCTATATAATAAGACTAATGTTACCCCTTTGATTAACCTTGACAATGATCTAGGTATGCCATTGGATTTAATGAATATTCCAGGTTTGTTAAATAAGAATGATACAAAACTTTTATATGGGTTTGAAAATGTTAAATTACATCCAGATGATCGTGTTTTATTAAGAGATCCAAGGGCTGATAGATTGGCAAAAACAGATACTGCAAAGGTCAGTTTCTTAAGAAGAACAGAATATGTTTCGTCAACTAATGCAACTCCAGCTGGTACAGGTAACGGAAAAAAGAGAGGAAGAGATATTTATCAAAACAGAGGAGGTTTAAATAAAGATGCAGATGATGATAGAATACTCACAGCACCAGAAATTGTTACTAAGGTGGAAAACACTTTTGAATCAAGTGCGGAAGATTTATCTAAATTGGCACATCCTATAAAACGTCATCTAAAGGCTGTTGAATCCTGGAATTTACTTCCAGATACTGCTTCCATGGATGAAAATTACTTTTCATTAAGACTAGTTGGTAGTGCTGCATTAGAAAAGAGAGAAAAGGATAAATTAGCTTTGAAAACTGCTATATTTAGACCTGTGGAACTAGAAGAAGATGAATGGATTTCTATGTATACTACTGATAAAGCTGATTCTGATATTATCAACAAAAATATTGAAAAAGTTATTAGTGAGAAAGCCGGTGATAATGATGAGAATAATGATAAAACATTCAAATTTAAAAGAGTTAGGGATTTTGATATGCAACAAGCACAAAAGACCACAGATGAAGGTATTCCGGATTTAGATCAATCTCGACTTGGTGAATTGGCTATTCTATTTAATCAAGAAAGAGGTATTGCTTATTATAAACCACTACGTGCTAGAATTGAACTAAAACGTAGACGTGTCAATGATGTCCTAAAGACTATTGTTAGGGAACATACAGTTGATCAAATTAATATTTCCGTAAGGAATCCAACTACAAAGGAAGCCAATGCTGTTGATAGGCTAAGAATGAAATACGATCCAATTAATTTTGTTCCAGTCGATGACGAAGATAGTAGCAACAGTGAAGATGAAGTCAATAAAGGAGAATCTAACGGAGAAAATGTTAGTAGTCAGGAATCTTCTGGTGAAAAATAGTAAATATTTACTCTTTCTGCCATTGATTAGAGTATTTTTATAATATTATTAATTAAAAATAAAGTAATTAGCATTCGAAAGTAATGATAAAATGTACTATAGTAAACATTCAAGAATATTCGTATTAAATATTAGTATAATCGATGTATTTTGTGTATATTTAACGTATATCTTCATGAATTTTCTTAATAAAGTATAGTATTTCTCTGCATCTTTCAAAAAGTCATGAAGTCCTTATTATAATTGCAGAACTTTGCCAGCCACCAGCTGCAATTCCTACACAGATATTTCCTTGTCCAATATCAATTTTTCGTGGTCTCTCTACAATAACGTTATTACGACCCTCAAGATGACCCCATGATTGATTTTCATATACTCCTAAACCAAGACATCCACACATTTGGCTCTCAGAACCGGAAACATATATCTGACCCTTTTTGGTCAAAATCAATGTGTGGTAGTCTCCACTAGATAGGGAAACGATGTGGTCATCATTTTCTTCGTCTACCTTCAATTCCTTTATCGTTTCCAATTGAATCTGGTTATTTTGTAATTTAAATGAATAACAATGATCAACTGTGAACAGGATTATAGAGTTATAACAGGACACCAATTTAGAAATTTTTTGTTTTATTGGGGTTGTTACTTTTTCTGTCCTTTTATTCGAATATCTATATAAAAATTCACCAGCCTCATCAATGTAAAATACTACTTTATCAGAGAGGCAAGTAAAATCAATAACTTTATTCTCACCACTTGATTGGGATGTTTCAGGGATAACCTCATACGACGCATAACTACTTGTTTCTCCAGACTTCAAGGGATCGCGTTCCCTCCAAACTACTAAACCAATGTTGTATTGATAGATACAATTAAAGTTCCATCCACAGGCTATTTTTAAAATAGGATCAACAGATGGTTTTGGTAAGTCTTTGAATTTAACTCTAATCCCATCATTTGATTCAGGACTATCCCACACATATATATTCCCTTCTGTAGATAACGCCAAGAAATGGCTTCTTCCAGAAGTGACAGCTGAAAATTTCACTGAATCTAGTAACTTTTTATCAAACCGAAGAACTGTATCATTGTCAATATTATATAGGGGTAAACATTCCCTTGGAAACATCCTCGTTAAATATTTATTTCCCGGTACAGTTTCTGTAATTTCCTTATTAAGTGACTCCAAATTCTGATATATGTCTGTGTGAGGTGAGTTTTCAGTAGGAACATTAATTGTCTGACCGAGTCGATTACTAACTGTACGATGAGTGTTAATTGGGGTAGGGCCATGATGTGAGGTAGAAGGATTTGTTAGTTGTGAAAAGCTTAATTCTAAGAGATGTGCTAGTTCCCTAAATTGATTATAATCTGATTGGCCTTCCCTTGGTCCAGGTCCTCTTAACCCCCCAGTGAAAGATGTTCCAGTCGAATATATCCTACCCGCTTTTGTTAACACTTGAAATGAAAACCCACCAGCAGCAACTGATACTATGCTATCGTTATTATTGTGAATGGAATTTTCTTCTGAATCCCATGGTACCTGGGTTGGAAGAAAGACAGCCATTCTGGTTGGATTGTAGTTACATGGTTCAGAGTCATCACCTGTATTTTCTAGCATAGGAGTTAAATAATTTGTTAATGGATTAATGAAAGGATTTGATGATGCAGTATAACCAAGTCTACCTTGTTTAATAGAACCCCAGGTTAGTAGCTTTGCTGTTTTTGTTCTTATTTTGTAACGTTCAGCCCAGGTGCTAGGTAATGTCGGGCTGCTCATGATTTGTTCAGAGCATGATTTGAAGGTAGCTGAACCTTTCCCTTGAAATGGTTCAACATTACTGTATGGTGAACCGTAAACCTTGTGATATAGTTCTTTCCAAAGAGTGTCAGAATTCTTGTAATCTAATAGGCGATGATAGTACTTATTTGTTAACGACAAATTTTTGATATCCTCGGTGGACAGATATGGTAGAGTTTCTAGTATTACATCAGGTGGCAGTTCATTGTTATAATTTTCGTCAGTTGGGGACATTTCTAACTATGTGGTGGTTTGTCTTATATGCGATTACTTTGACTTGTATAAATTAATATAGTCATTTAAAAAGTTTCCCCTAATTTTTATGTTTGTTTAACACTAGCCTTTTTTCCATCTTGAAGAAGTCCGTTTAAGGCCCTTATCAATTTAATAATGTCCAGTGAAAACTAAACGAAAAGACGTGGAAAGATTAATAATTACTTATGCTATAATATAAATAATGCAAAATTAACTATAGTCTATTGATAACATTATAAAGAATCTCTGCCATATTAGAGAAATTTTTAATACGCAAATTTTCATTGTATAAATGACCATTATCAGTAGATTGACCACACGGTATCTGTAATGCAGATGCTTCGAATATTCTTTCCAATGTACGAATACAAGGGATAGAGCCACCTTCTCTAACAAATAATGGTTGCATATTCCAAGCTTTTGTGATTTCTTCCTTTAGTATTTGGTAAGCATCATTCTTTGGGTCGCCTAACCACGGTTCGGCAACGTTAAGAATTTCTACCTTTAAATGATTACTAGATGAAAGTGTTTCAAAACAGTCCGTTACATATTTTTGAAGGTTCTGCTTTACGGAATCTACACTTTGACCTGGAACCAGACGGATAGATATACCAACAGAAGCTGATCTAGGGATAACTGTAATATTACCAGGACCACTTGTGCATAGTGTAGTCAAGGATAAAGAAGGTTTCGTCCAATTTTTAATTAATTCCTCAGTTGAGCCATTCTTTTCCATTTCTGCCACTTCCGAAATTTCAGAAAATCGTTTCAGTTCTTCTTGATCAATTTCTTTAACATTATCGTAGAAATTAGGGATGCTAATTGTGTCATCATCATTTTGTAATTTGGATACAATTCTTATAATATCAGTGGTTGGTTCTTGTAGAATACCACCACTAACACCAGAATGACTATCTGGTACATCAGAATATACTGTGACTCTTGCATTAATGACACCTCTTAAACCATAATTTAAGCATGGATGGAGAGTATCCACCCATGTAGAATTACTTAACATAATCCAATCGATTTGTTCTCCAATTATATTCTTATATTTTTTGCAAACCTCTGCAAAACCAGGAGAACCAATCTCTTCATTACCTTCAACTAAGAAGATAACATCATTTTGCAATTTATTTTGCTTATGTAACATAGAAACACTATGTATAGCACTCACCAAGGGACCTTTATTATCACTAACCCCACGACCCTTCAAATAACCATTTTCACATGTCAAAGTAAATGGATCAGTATTCCATCTATCTCTATCACCTGGATGGATCACATCATAATGGCCGTACCAAAGTATTCTACGCTTATTTTCACTTTTTTCATTACCAGTAAACGTAGCCACAACAGTTGGATTCAGAGAGTCAGAAATAGGTAATAATCTAGATTGAGAAGCACCAAGATTTGCAAACAATTGTTGTAAATAAGTAGCACACCTCCTTGATGATAATCCAAAACTTGTGCCTTCCATATTCTGAGAGACTGTTTCAAATGCTGTTAAATCCTTGAGAGTATCTAACATATTTTCCGTATTAACTTTCTGGGTCTGTATTGAATCAGACCAATTTTCTTCTAATTGGGTCAAACTTAGATCCTTCCCACAAACTGTGCACGATAAATTCCATAAAGTTAACGAACCATCATTACCACCAGTCAATAGATTTGGATAAACTTTCCCATTTGGACCAATTCTTTCAAATATACCAGAACTCAAAATTTTACCTTGATGCGTATTTATTAATTCAACTTCACCGTTTTGGAAAAGAGTTATACCAGTTTCATTTGCAGCATATATGCAATCATTATATACAGACAATGAGATAATATCTGATTTAATAGGGGTTGATAAGGTTGAGACACTTTGATTTGTACTTAAATCCCAAATTTTTACTAACCCATCACCTAACCCACAATAAAGGAATGGAAACTCTACATCTTGAGATAAAACACTATCTTCACAATCTAACATTTTACAAAAATATAACGCAACATCGTTATGCTCATTTGCAACAAATACCCAAACTTTTGAAGTCCCATCACCACTACCAGTAATAATATATTCACATATGGTGGTATCTTTAACAGGAGGACACCCACTACAATCACTTTCTAACAAATCCTTAAATTGAGAATCTAATTCACATATTGAGTATATGAACCCATTATGTGCATAATTGACAATATTACTCGAAGGAATCTCCAGTATTGTGTTAGTCAAAATTTCTAGATTTTCATCTAAGGAAAGACTTTCAATCGATGATTCCTTAGGTAGAAAGGGACTAGCTGAACCTGTAGGTCCATTAGAATCAAAGAATTTATTATAACGTCTATGAGGTAATCTATTTGCATTTGATTCTTCACTTGATAAAACACCTTGTAATCTTTTGAAAACATTATCCAAATATAGTAAACTTGCATTCTGACATCCAAATACTAAAGTCTCTAAGGAATCAATATACCTGATTGAGAAAATATCACCAATATCTGTTACTGAATAAATAGTGACCAATTCATCAATTTCTACATCAGTATCAACTGTATTAGTCACTTCACCAATTGACCATATTCTAACCAAAGAATCTGCACCTGCTGAGAACAGAGAGTTTTCATCCTTTGATTTATCCAAACAGAGAACACTTGATCTAGTGTTCACATCGATAGATTGCCCCAGATGTAATACTTTGATTAGATTGTAAGTAACAGTATCAAACACTAAAATCTTTGAATCCTGAGTACCTGCAAACAGCAATTTCTTATGAGGGAATGCACATGTGGATAAAATAGAATATGTGTGACTCCATTTATGTACCAACTCCAATGACTCAGACATCCTTTATTATGATGATGCTATAGTTGAAAATATGCCAAAAAAAAAAAAACAGATACTAAAAATGAGATATACTTTGTTGTATTGAAATAAAAGCTCAATCTAAGTTATCTTATATAACTTTCGGATTGCTAAGTACAGTTTCTTAAATTGTAAATTTTGCAACTAGCAAGGTTGACTATCTTTACACAGTTGAAATATGTAATATGTGTAAGTCAATGTGAATGCACGGAACAAGTGAAAAATTATGTATGGGTTATTTAAAGGTTCTTCGTTGTTCAGAGAAATCAAGGAGAATTAAGAATAATTGAAAAAATATAATAATAAAGATACTGTTATATAAAGTAATTTAATCATTAATACTTAAAAAACATTTTGTATACTCAATTAAATTCAAAACATATATACTATGAATCATCTGAATATTCGGTAGTATCTCTTGTAAATAATAATTCGATAAGTGGAGATATATGTATACTGATCCCGACTGTTGAATAAAACGAGATCAATTTAAGTAGTAAAGATTCAGTTTTTGAACTACAAGAGATTTCATTACTCCTTGTCATCAAAAGACTAGCACTCCAGTATCTTAACATTTTCATTGAAGCCTCTGTCTTAAAGGCTTTCCTCAATTATGTGTATATTCAAATTGTACTTTTTGTTAGTTGTTAATGTTTAAAAGCGAAAAAGCGTTGTTCGCACCGTTTTTTTGTCGGATTTGTATTTCGCTGTGAGAGCGATTTGTGAAAACTAATATTGAACTTAATTTGAAAGATTGAGATAAATAAATTGCAGGGGAAGCAACACTTATAAAGATAACTATACACCACCATTTATTAGAGTTTCAAAGCAAGCTTCACTAAACTGTAGGACTAAGGAACTTTAATAAGGTAGAATACTCTAACAATGAAACCTACATCCGTTAGATATTTCAGTCAGACTGCTGTAGAACAACTTACAAGACCCTGGAAGAAATACCGTGATGGTACATTATTTTATGGTTTAAGTAAATCAGGGAATAGAAGAACTGCATTAACTACAAAACAAGGGAATAAGACTATGTATAAAGGTACTAGATCATCAGGTATCGGTAAACATACCAAGTATGGTGAATATGTGATTAATTGGAGTAAAGTACGTACATATGTGACACCTAAATTTTTAAATATGGATTTAAGACCTTTATTAAGTAGTAATTTACCTGTACTAAGACATGAATTCAAAGGTTATCCAAAGGGCCCACAAGATACTAAATTATATATTCAAAAATTGAAAGACTATATCAAGAACGGTAAAGTTCAAAGTGAAGCAAGTGATGTTAACTGCTACGTCGAAAGAGGTTAAATTAAATTAATCTTATCCTTTTCAAAATCTGTAAATAAGATAAGACATTAAATGAACAAACATATACACACACATATATATATATATACATGAATGTCAAAATAAAATGAAACAAACAAAATAAATGTGCACGTCTGTATATTCACATAAGTAATTAAATATTATATTTTTACACTATTGTCAAATTTTGGTACATATGCTATATATTAATACAAAAAACTTATAAAATCATATATATACCAATGAATGAGTGTATGGCTGTAAGTTTTTGCTTTGTACTTGAAAGGTATATTTGATGCAGTTAGATAAAATAAAAGGAATATAACAACTAAATGGTAAGATTCATATTGTTGTTTATAGACCCATACCAGCTTGTAAAACATTACCTAAGTTACTTTCACCACCATTTTGTTGGAAATCTAAGGAAACAATTTCCAATAAGGAGAAACCACCGGCAACACCAACAACAATACCTGCACCCTTACCCTTTAGGCCCAATAGTTCACCAATAACGGCAACTATAGCAAGAATAGCGGCACCAGTAGCAGCAGCAGTTGGAATGACCTTGCTTAATTCCTTAGCCATGTTTTGTTCTCTACGACCTAACAAAGTAATACTTTGTTCCTTGAAGTCTCTAGCAATATCACGGGCAGATCTACCGGAGATAGCTTGCCATTTACCGGCAAACCAAACACCAGTAGAAACCATGAATAAAGTGTAAATAACGAAGGATAATGGTTGTTCAGTGAGACCGCCAATAAGAGATCTTGGTGGGGCCAACATTGATAATGGGAAAGTTGGAGCAGCAATAATGTTGTTAACATTTTCGTAATGACCTAGTACTTTACAGATTATATTTTCTTGGTTGTTCTTGGCAACAATTTGAATTAGAATAAAGGCTCCGATGTGAATGTAAAACAAACAAACGTAAGAGAAGATAACAGATAAACAACCAGTGTAAATCAATTGAATTGGATACATTTGATTGGTACCACGAGCTCTTGTAGATCTAATGGCAATTTCATAACGATAGTTTTGTAAATAACAAACAAAACCACCCAAAGCAATAACCAAGAATGTGGTAGTCAGGTTTGGTAAATAATCTCTGTTGAAAGCAGAGATAATACCACCTAACAAGGTTCTATGTTTAGCTCTTAGACCTTGAATTAAATTAACTAAAGCACCTTGTGCTTCATTGTTACCTTCAGCATCAACAGTAATTTGAGTAACACCTAAGGTATCAGAAACTAAATTAGTAGAGACAGCAATAGTATTGATGATCATAGCACCTGCACCAAGACCGAATCCTTTGTCAATAACTTCGGTCAATAGACAAGCAAATAAACCACCCATTACTATTTGAATGTTAATAACAACCATTTGAGCAATGGATAAATGAGAACCGTAGTAACCAGAGAAAATGAAAACGTTAGCAAGGATGAAATATTGGAACAGAGAGAATAATTTTGTTAGGGATTGGAATAATTCTCTGTCGGCTTTCAATTTGAAGTTAACTTTAATAACTTTCAAACCAGCAAGTAATTGTAATATAATACCACTGGCAAAGATAGGTAATAAACCGAATTCCAAAACGGTATGTGGTTCAGCAGCAAAGACACCACGTAAGAAATACAATGGGTCATTGACAGTTGGAACATCATCTTTACGAAGACCTGCTAATGGGAATTGAGCAAAAAGGTAAATTAAACCAGTGAAGATAGTATAAACCATCTTATCGTCGAAGGAGATCTTTTCATAAGGAACCTCAACTTCTGGTAAGATTGGTAGGAATGGCTTTGCCAAATCGATCAAACGGAAACCAGCCATATTGTAATGTGTCGAGTTTGGTTAACTATTTCGATAAAAATCTGAAATATGATACAAAACAAGCAAAGGGTCCTAAAAAGTAGAAACAGTGTTTCAATTTAATTTAATAACAAATGTTAATTAATAGTACTCTTTGTAATAAAATGTACCTTTAACGATAACGGCGACAACGACACGAACACGTAGTGAATGTAAAAATGTGTAAGAAGAGACGACAATTACAGTAACAAAAATTGTCTCGTTATGTTTCCGCGATCAAAATTTTTCACTTTCCTGTGTCGTCGTAAATGATTTTAAGGTTGATAGAATTTAGGCAGCGGTTGTAAGTTTCAATTTCTTAAATAACGACATAAACTAAAGGTACCAATCTGAATGGTATACAAAGAGGTAATAGCTACCATCTGAAATTGAAAAATAAAAGTGGAATTAATAGTTGACGGGATATCTATTTGAATAACAAGTAAAAGAAGTTCCGAAAATTATTTGATAAAATCCACTCCACTATACCCATCTTACGCACAAAAGTCCTAAACATTGCAAACTAATCACAATACACGCAATAGAAGCAGCATCTTATTCTTGAAACAAATCCATATGGCTTGATAAGTGAAAGTCTTTATTCTTGTTATTTTTAAATTATTTTGTCTTGAATTGAACTCTATTGAAGATATGTCTGAATATATAATTTAGCCGCCAAATGTCGCAAAAATGGGAAACTAATTATTAATTTTTTTTCTTTGAATATATATGCCAATTACCATAAAACACAAATAATTTAAATTAGTGAATACTTGAAAGAATAATATTTCATGGTTTTTATTTATTTATTTTTGTTTTTTGTACGTGTACTTTTCATCAAGTAAAAAAAACAAGTTCTAATAATTAACCGTTGTATATCCCAAATGTCAAGTGTCTTCCAATATCTACAATCACGTTTCTATTCTAATAATGATAGTAATTATAATAACAATAATGGTAATGCTAATTTTAATAATGTAACTTCCATTAATACTGGAAACGGTGGTGATACTGAGAGCAGTTCCAGAGTTGTCAGTTTAGATATAACTAGTATTGCATCAGATTATAACGATGATGATTACGAAGAAGAAGAGGTAGAGGAAGAGGAAGTAAGTAATACAGAAATGGCAAACTATTTCCAAAGTTTTCGAAATAAAAAGAATAGCTGTACGGATTTAACTTTTAGAATATGTCGAATGCAAGCCAATGATATTCAACAACAAGCTGGAATCACTCAAGATGATCAAAAGAAAAGACGTACAAGGAGTGAAGAAGTACCATTAATTTATAATAAGAAGATACAAACTACAAAAGCTGAACCTGAAGTGGAATCCAAATCAGTAGAATATGATGATAAATGGTTGAGAATCCTTAAAGGTATCAATAGACGTAATTTTAATACAGGAAGAAAATATAGACATGTAGAAGAAAGAATTTGGAATAATTCTAATCTTAATCCTTCCACAACTATCGAGCTACCAACTGTTGATTAACCGCCTTTCTCTCTCTTTACCAAAAATAAGAATAAAATTACATTTAAATTAAAGTCTCTTTAAATTTTACAATAACGCAATTTGCACATACTCACATCCTCCAATAACGAATAGTAAATAACAAAAAACACAACAACATATACTACGATACTGATAACATATAATTTTTAATATATCTATTCACATATATATAACACCAATCAACGGAACAAACTTCCTAATTTCAACATGTATCTAAATATATCAGACCACTTTATTACTATACAAGAAAATCCGTCATATTGAACAATTAGGTCTTACAAGTTATCAAAAGAACAGATGACAACTTGATCGACTGATTCTTCAGACAAGATACTTACACACATATATATATACATATACGTAAATTCAACGAATAAAAATACATCCATTGAAAAAATCTGTCATTGTACTCCAAGCCATTATACTCTGTCACTCCATCATTCTTCTTCTTCTCTTAATAGACATTACCTTTACACATTTAAAACCTTTTTTTCTGTTTTTATTGTCTAATTCATTAACTTTCAATTTGTAACCATTATCAACTAACTGGCTGCTGCTGCTTCTTGTTATGTTATGACATTATTACAATAGGATGACCCATCTTTGATATTGAGTAGTGCTAATTATTGCTGTGGGGTTTTCTTCTCCTCCGTCATTCTCTGTGCTTAACGGGTCATCCCCTCAGTGTAACTTTTGAAGATAGATGGGTGCGCCGTCTCTGTTCATCTGACAAGAAGAGCTTTCATGGAAATTTTGATGGTTTTCCCAAAAGGCATGTTAATTAAAGGGTAAAAAAAATAAAAAAGATACTGAAGTATATATAAAGGGAGCAGAACTATAGATATTTCGTTTCTTGTTACTTTCGGTGTATTTCTTGTTGCATTTGTGTGTTTGTCTTTCTTATCTATTGATATTATACACTAAAACAAGATATAAAAAAGCGTTTATATATACATATACCTACATATAATCAGTTCCATTATGGTATATATGAATTTGGTGGCATTAGCACCCTTATTATTTTCTGTTGAAGCATTTGTGCTTCCAGATATGTTTCAACAAGAATTTACTACTCCTGAATTACAACAATTCTTTGAAGGTAAAGATGATTTAACTCGTGAAGTTTTAAAAGATTCTTTAGATGTTAATTATTGGAAACCACACATTCCATATTTTTTGAAACCATTAGTTGATACTGAAAAACTACAAAAAAAGATTAAACTTGATGATTTGAATGCTACAGCTCAAGATTTGTATGATTTAGCTAAAAAATCTCATAAAAAATATGGTCATCCAACTCGTGTTATTGGTTCTCCAGGTCATTGGGCTACTATTGATTATATTTTAGAAGCATTAGATGGTATGTCAGATTATTATAATTATACTTTACAAGAATTTGATGCTTTATCAGGTAAAATTAATTCTTTTAATTTAACTGATGCTAAGACAGGTGTTAGTTTCCCAAATTCTACTGCTTTTTCATTATCTCCATCTGTTAAACCTTTCACTGGTGAATTAATTGAAATTCCAAATCTAGGTTGTAATGAAGCTGATTATAAATCTTTAGAAGTTTTTAATAAAGATGAATTTGAAGATAATAGTGTTAAGAAAATTGCTTTAATTGAAAGAGGTAAATGTCCATTTGGTATTAAGAGTGATCTTGCTGGTAAACATGGTTTCCATGCAGCTGTTATTTATGATAATGAACCTGAAAATGGTGGTGAAGGACTTCATGGTACATTAGGTGAACCAAGAAATCATACAATTTCAACAATTGGTGTTTCTTATGATGTTGGTGTCTTATTAGTAACAAATATTGAAATCTCAAAACATTATTTTGTTAAATTTGAAATGGATTCTACTGTAAGTAAGATTAAGACTAAAAATATTATTGCTGATACTAAACATGGTGACCCAGAAAATATTGTTGCCCTTGGTGCACATTCTGATTCTGTTGAAGAAGGGCCAGGTATTAATGATGATGGTTCTGGTACAATTTCTTTATTAACAGTTGCTAAACAATTAACACATTTTAAAATTAATAATAAAGTTCGTTTTGCTTGGTGGTCAGCTGAAGAAGAAGGTTTATTAGGTTCAAATTTTTATGCTTATAATTTGACTGAGGAAGAAAATCATAAAATTAGAGTCTTTATGGATTATGATATGATGGCATCACCAAATTATGAATATGAAATTTATGATGCAAATAATAAAGATCATCCAAAAGGTTCAGAAGAATTGAAAAAATTATACATTGATTTTTACAAACATCATAAATTAAATTATACTTTGATTCCATTTGATGGTAGATCAGATTATGTTGGTTTTATTGAAAATGGTATTCCAGCTGGTGGTATTGCTGCAGGTGCTGAAAAGGATAACGTTTGGAACGGTAAAGTATTAGATAAATGTTATCACCAATTATGTGATGATGTCAGTAATTTAGCTTGGGATGCCTTTTTAATTAACACTAAATTAATTGCACATTCTGTTGCTACTTATGCTAATTCATTTGAAGGATTCCCATTAAGAGTTGTTAATGGTACTGCTAATATAACAATCACTAGTACTAACGACGTTTACAATGAAGTACCAGTACCACAATTTAAGTATGCTGCAGACTACTTAGTCTACTGATCTATTTAGTTTTGAGGTCTTGTTTGTTATTTTTTTTTCCCTCTCCTGCCCTCCCCTCTTACTTATTCAAATATCCTTTTGTTTTTTAAATAAATTTTATCTGTAACAGTTTCTATTATACTTAATAAATTAATTTAATTATCGACACCTTGTATTATTATCTCTTATTATCTTATATTGTTAAGTGGTTGTAGATAGTAATCAAAACCCTAATATTCCTTTAGGGTTCACCACGCCCCCAAAAGACAAAAAATTACTCAGCCACAGTCCACCCACACACCACCTTTAGACAGCGTCTCTATTTCTTTTTCTCCCTCCGAATAAAAATATTTTCACTGAGAAAATGACGTAGAAATAACGAAAGCACCCTTTAAAAACTCGTTATTTTCATTTTTACTTTTTTAGGGTTTTAATTCAGGTTTGATTGTGAGATGTGCGATATCTCTAAATTGACATTATACACCTTATATAAGGCAACTTTGATAGCCAATTATGGAACTGAAGTTAAACATGAATGAATCTTGATAGGTTTCCTTTAAAGTAGTTATAAGTTTAATTCGTAGTAGTATATATATATATATATATATATATCATAAATATATTTAAGTTTATATTTATTTGCTATATTTATTTGAATCTTATTTAGTTCTATTTTAAGGAAAGCAGTTTTCAGATTTCACAAATTAGTTCCACTTAGAGATTAAATTCAAAAATAATTGATGAATTCGGCTGTTGCAGAAACTTTTACGTTTTCTCATCTAGCTTATCTAGTATTTGAATCTGTCTTACAGGTAGTAATTATTGCATTAGCTGGGTTTTGGAGTGCACATTCAGGATTATTACCAAAATCATCACAAAAAATTATATCTTTATTAAATGTTGATCTATTTACACCATGTTTGATTTTTAGTAAATTAGCCAAATCTTTATCTATGGCAAAAATTATGGAAATTGGTATCATTCCAATATTTTTTGGTTTAACTACAGGTATTTCATTCGTATCTGGTAAAATTATGTCAAAAATTTTAAGATTAGATAAAGATGAATCAAATTTTGTTATTGCAAATTCAATATTTGGTAATAGTAATTCTTTACCTGTTTCTTTAACTTTATCTTTAGCTTATACTTTACCTGATTTAACTTGGGATCAAATTCCAAATGATAACAGGGATAATGTTGCATCAAGAGGTATATTATACTTATTAATCTTTCAACAAATTGGTCAAATGTTAAGATGGTCATGGGGTTATAATAAATTAATGAAATGGTCAGGTGAAAATACGGAACATATGCCACCTTCTCAAATTCTTGCATTGCAAGAAGCTGGTGGTTCATTACCTTCTCCACCTTCTTCATCAGATTCTGTAACTAGGCCTGTATCTACACCAGATTCAATCTCAATGTCGGTTGAACCTACTGATGATAATGATGAATCAGATGAATTATTGACTACAGCAGGTGAAAATAGTACTATTAAACATAAGTCATGGTTTCAATGTGTTAAAATATTTAATAAGGTTAGATCATATTTGAATCCACCATTATATTCTATGATACTTTCGATTCTAGTCGCTTGTATTACACCTTTACAACATGAATTGTTTCACAAGAATGGTTTCATTAATAATACACTTGCTGAAGCGATCACACAATTAGGATCTGTATCAATTCCATTAATTTTGATTGTATTGGGTTCTAATTTATACCCATCTGATGAAGTTTTCCCAAAGACAAAAAATCATACTAAATTGTTAATTGGTTCCATTGTTGGACGTATGATTTTACCATCATGTTTCCTTCTACCAATAATTACAATTGCAGTAAAATATATTAACGTTAGTATATTAGATGATCCAATTTTCTTAGTGGTAGGATTCTTATTGACCGTATCCCCACCTGCTATTCAATTAACTCAAATTACCCAATTGAATGAATTTTTTGAAGCTGAAATGGCAGATATCTTATTTTGGGGGTACGCTGTATTAAGTTTACCAGTAAGTATTATTGTCGTTTCAGTATCCATATATGTCTTACAATGGGCTAATCCTTCTTAGATTACATTTATTCCAAAACTTCATATTCCAACCTTTCTCCCTACCTCCCAAAAAAAGTTTACTGATACTTCTTTTAGAAGCATTTTTCTTTCTATAAATTTATAAAACATTTCGTAATTGTTTTTTAGTTCATCCATTTTAATGTTCTCTTTGATACATATAATTTTATAAAAACCGATCAATATTCAATCCTATACACAATTCTTAAACAAGAAACGATTTTCAATATATGATACGTAATTTAGGCATGTTTTAACATTTTTTTCATGTATTGATTTTTTTTTTTACATATTGATCTATTATATATATATGTATGTACTTTTGTATGTTCATGCATGTTTTTGTTTCTTTCATTGAATTCATTTTTTCTTTGACTGTTTCAATAAGGATGCGAATCCACCACTTAGTTTCTTCTTTCTCTTTCCTAAAGCTGCACTAGCTGATTTAGCATTAATAAAACTTGCCTCTTCATCAGAAGAAGATGATGATGATGAACTATCACTGGAATCGGAATCAGAGTCAGAATCGGACTTAGACTCGGAGCTGTTATTATCAGAATCGGAATCAGAATCGGAACTAGAACTGGATTCACTTTCTGATTCATTACTACCATTGGCACCTTTGACTTGTGACTTGTGGCCAATAAATTTGTTAGCTTCAGTTCTACCATTTCCCAATTTACTTTTATCTTTAACATCAGGGATACCTCTAGATGCAAGGTCAGAAAGTGATATTAAGGATGGGCGAATTTTTTTCGGTAAGTCAGCAACATCATCAGTAGAATTTTCCACTGTTGAAGATGCCTTATTAACAGGAGTTTTTGTCTTTGAATTCTCTGATATTTTCACCTTTTCTGGAGACTCTCTTTGGGTAGAAGTAACCATATCACTTTCTTTAAATAAAGTTTCATTGGAATTCTTTTGAGAAGGTACTCTTGAATTAACTTTTCCCTTAGGTGGAGCAACAATCTTCCTTCTTGATTTTCTACTATTAACAGAATCATCTTCATCTGAAGAAGATGAGGATTCATCAGATGATTCTTCGGAAGAAGAATCATCTGAGGAGCCGTCGCCAGAAGATGACGAAGAATTATTTTGGTTTATATGTTTACGGTTAACAATTGGACTTGATTTTATGTTGTTAGATGTGTCCTTTGACATTTCTGGAACATTAACTTTATTGGAATTTATGGCATCTGAACTACTTGTATCAGTTTTCTTTTCGATCTTCTCCGCAAGTTTAGAAACAAGCACACTTCCAGAACTTTCAACGGTACCGATTGTCTCGATAGATTTACCCTTTTCATTTTGCTTACTTCCAGCTTCACTTTCAGAATCAGAATCGGATGCAAGATATTCAGGGGTTTGAAAAATTTTTGATTTAACAGGTCCACCTCTTGTCGCTGGTGTTTTCTTACCTTCTGTAATCTTACTTTTAATTACCCGTTTAGCGTTACTTCCAGTAGTTGTTCTTTTACTAGCTTCGTGTTTTCTAACAAGGTTAATACTACGATTTGATTCTTCATCATTAGAATCATTGTCTTCAGAACTTTCATCAGAACTACTACTGGAAGAATTTGATCCCTCAGTAGAGCTTTCACTACCACTCGTGTTTTCGTCATGATCTGTTTTCTTCTTGCTCATAGTAGTAGGTAGTTTATCTGCATTCTTCAAACTAATATGTGGGTTTGAACCAACGATGTCTGGAACTTTGTTTGCCACCGATGGTGTCGCCAAAATTGGACCTAATTTCTTTGTAGAACCTTCAGTTGTATCTTGTTTAATTTGTGGCTGTTGTTTTGGTTCAGATTTCTTCTGTTTAGTACTAGCAGCCTTAAGAGTATCTTTCTTTTTGACATCAGGCTTTGGTTTTGAAATTGATACCTTTTGGAGTTCAGACGATTTTGCTTCAGCCCGTTTGTTAACAAATTTTTCAACGTTTAATGTTTTGTTTTGAGAAAGACTTTGAATAATGATATTTCTTCCCCCCTCTTCTTCATCCTCATTATCGTCATCTTCAGATGACGAATCGTTATTACTTATAGATGTTGCCATTTTACTTGTATTTCCTGAATAAGGTTTTTCTCGTATGACTTGGACACTTGAAATATCTCCCTTCTTTACACCATTAGTGGTAGCAACATTATTATTTTTAATTGGTGCTTTGATGTCCGATACTTTACCAGAAATAGCAGAGGAGATCGATTTCGTATTTAGTTTTTCAGGGATAGGACTATTAGTTAGTTCCATAACAGTCTTTGAAGTTACTAGATTTTTCTTGGCTGCAGTTGTGGGTCTCTCATTTTGTTTTTCAGGGATCTTTTCCTTAACTTCGTTAATTTCAGAGGGTTTTTGTTTCTTTTCTGGAGGAACCAAAGAGGTTGGTGCGGATCTTTTGATTCCATTCACATTTTGTCCCTGCATATCTGATTCAATTGTTACTTTCACTATTTTTTGTGCAATTGGAGATTTTCCCGAACTTTTATTTAATGGAATCCTGCTTAATTGAGATTTAGTTGAAATATTAGATTTTGTATCTGTAATTACAGTTTCATTAGGTAGAGAAACAATACTTCTGGTGGTGTTATTCTCATTTTCTACATTTTTTCCTTTGCTTTTTTCTGGTCCAACTGGTGAATTGTTGTCAGAATCTTGTGAAACAATAATGTTGGGATCTCCTTTAAATGAAGAGATGGGTCCAGTGTTTCTCTTAGATGGCACTGCATAATTAGCTATTTGTATTTTAGCAGTACTGTCTAGGAGTGCTGGTGTTTCGGTTTCCTGTTTCTTCAAGAATAATGAATATAGATCGGTCTTTTGAGTATTGGCAGATTGGTTATTCGTAGTATTTTTTTGTGAAGCATATTCGGTATCAAGTAAAAGAGAGTCGTCGCTTGCAATATTGTTTTGTTCAGACTCTTGTGAAATAGCACTAGTTTTAGATAATAGATTATTGGAAGTATCCTTTTTGGTGTGAGGAGGTTGTGGAATGGCGTTATTAAATGTCCTTGCGTCAAATTGTTTTCTTAAAATGTTTTTTTTCTCATGTAAAAGATTTACAGGTGAAGCATTACCAACCATATTCAAGAGATCAGTTTTATGGATAGAAGGGTGAGTGGGACTGGTCTCAGTAGTTCCTGTGGTCTTATTTGGTATCTCTATGTGCTGAACGGTATCGTTAAGTTCTTCGTCCTCAGTTACATCGTTAGAATTCATAGGTTCAAGTATTTCGTTATGTTTATCATCCAAGGGAATATCTTCTACTGAATCCTCCTGAACGCCAATATGATTCTCTTCATCTTCTTCATCTTCATCGGAAAAATGGTCCATTCTTCTCAATTCCTCTTCTTTACCATTCTGTGTAAAAGTAGTAAATGATTTATTTAGAAGTTTTGTCTCTAGAGAAGACTTTCTTCTTATAGTTGATTCAATTTTACTTGTCTTTGAGTCAGATAACCCTCTGTATTTTTTAACGTCCTTAATCGGTTCTATCGCGGTGGCTATTTCAGCTTGAGAAGATGACTGTTGATTGAATGGACTATCTTTACTTGATGAATTATCGTTTATAAATGATGGAGATTTGCTTTGTCTCAATTCGTCATCGGTATCTGTCGAGGAGTCAGTTTCAGGAGTAGGTGATTTCTCAATATAAGGTTTCTTCATTGGTATTTTTGAAGCCTTGGGTGGTAAAATGGATGAGGGACTAGCAGGACCTTCTCTTAATTCCTTCTCAACTTCGGATATTTTAGGTTCAGGAATGGTTAAAGATCCAGATGCAATTCTTGGCGTAAATATTGGTGAAAGGGCCTTCAAGGGTAATTTATTTGATGTACTGGCGAATACCAATCCTTGTCTAGAGGATGCATCATTCCCAAGGTTTTCAGACATAACTCTTTGACCAGTTAAGGTTACCCTATTTGGTGTCATCATTGTTCTAACAGGAGTACCAGAGAACATTCGTTGTTGTTTAGATTTATCCGGGTCTACAGTTTCGGATCTTGAAACAGTATCTTCTACAGTATTCCGTATCCTTTTATAGTTGTCTATTCCAGAACTTATACGAATTGGTGGTGATTGTGGTTGATTAGGCGGTGGTAAAAATGACCTGTCAGCCATATCATCTTCATCGTCAGAATTATTAGATACCTTGTTTTGATTATTCAGAGGGTATATTTGATTCGCGAGTGGAGTCGAAATTCTTAGATTATTATTATTATTTACTGATGATTTTACAGTTGAAGGCCCAGACCGTTTTTTAACGACGTTTAATATGCTATTTTGTTGATTTTGTGCTTGTTGTGGAGCAGACACTGTATTTAGTGGTTTACTCTCATTGAGTTTTCTTCTTTTGTTGCTTTGGTATAACGATGTGTTTGAATTTTCATCAGATTCAAGTTCATCACTTAAAATAACTTTTACTATATTATCCATATTAAAAACATCTTTAACAATAAAATCTGGATCTAAATCACACCCTGTACTATCTTGAATACTTAAGATATCAATTGGTTCAGTTAAATTAGGATACATTTTTTCACATTTCTTTTGAATTTCTTCTGAAAGAATAAATAATGAATTATTTGGTTTCGTAAAATGTAAAAACTTTTTTGTATTTACTGGAGCTTGGTATAGTGGTGTCATGAATGAGCTGTTGAAGTTCATAGTATTTTCGTTGTTCATTGGTCCGTTCTGAAATTGAGTACCAGACTCCATTGTTTGTTGAGGATTTGATTGATTCATATTTTGACCAGGCATCATCATTGGAAAAGAATCAATAGAATTTACTCTAAAATTGCCTGGTACTAGGCTATCTCTAGCGCTAGGTGGCACTAAGATGACTTGTAGTTTATACATATAGATTATGAAAAGGGCTACTACCTTGTACTAAATTTAGATGATTGGTTTGAATCTATAAATACAAAACCCTTGATTACTGGTTCTTGTTATGTTTCGGCTGATAAATCAAAAGATAACCATATAATATTGGTATGTATACATATATATATAGGAAGTGCTCTTTGGTGTTTATTGCGATGTGTATTCTTGATGTTTTTTTTTCTTGAAAAAAAACTGAAAGAGGAACGAAGTGGTAGTGCTTTAGTAAAGAAAAAAGGATGTTTACCTTTCGTTGGAAATGATATTCTATGATATCTTAAATTAAGTGCTATAATTTAATTAAGAATTACTTGAATGAAGTTCATAAGTAGTTAATTAATTAAAATTTTATATTTCCATTAACTAAATAATTAAAGTGTGGGAATGCATTAACAATCAAGTAATTGGTATTTTTTCAAAGGGTCTGTAATACGTAGACCTCTTTGAATGATTTTCTGCTCTAATAAGGTCAATCATATACCCTGAAGGTAAAAATTAAGAATATAAAAGAAAAACTTGTTGAATTTTATATGTATGATACTTGCAAATTGTCTCTTACATTGCTTACTATTATTGAGTCATTAGTCCAGGGATATTAATCTTTTTTCTGATTTTATTGTTTTGTAACATTCAAATAAAATTCTTAATTTGCTAATAATTGAGCTTAATGAAAATTAAATAATTATCAAGCAATAAAACCTTTAATTATTAAATAAATAGTACAAAATTCTATATACGAGTCGATATAATGATGATTATAAGATTCTTCCTCTCTATAAGTGATCAAAGTTTTAAAATTTAGTAATGGAATATCTTTTTTTCTGCCTTTTTCTTTTTCTTATTTACAATGTAAAAAAAATTAGAAAAATTAATCAACAATACCAAAAAATGAAATACAGCAAGCCCTTTATTAAAGCAAAGAATCAATTTATAGATATGACGGTTTTTTTTTTGTTTTCTTGTGTCGATCCTTCTTCTAGTATTAATTTAGTTTTTAGACTTAACTTTAGATACACGTAATTTATTATTATTTTGATCTTTATTTCTTCTTCGTCTGACAGTAGTACTACTATTAGTGGTACCAGTAGATTTTTTTCTGTGAAATTTGGTCTTTAATTCAAATAATTCATAATCTTCAGCCATTAATTTAAAATGACTATTAAAATTATTAACAATTTGATTTGTGGCAGATGCAGGTTTCATAGAATTTAATCCATTCTTATGATATGTATATACACCATTATCTGAAGTTACTGGAGATAAAGGAGACTCTGTTGAAGTTAATGATGGAATTGAATCATGAGATGATTCTCTTTGAGATATATCTAATTCACTATTACTATTTGAATCTGAAGAAGATTGAAATAAATTTTCAAAATTAATCTTTAAATTATTAGTATGAATAATAATTTGATTAGTTAGATTTATCTCATTTTTAATTACATTGCATCTTAAAATAGTTAAAGAAATTAAATTTTTTAAAATATTAATATCTTCGAAATTTCGTTTACCTTGCAAATCTAATAAAATAAGATGAAATTGTTCCCAAAATAAATTTATATCAATTTGATTCCACGGGATATTTAATTTATTTAATGAACGTCTTAATGGTTCTCTAATTGGTGAATTAATAAAATTTTCATGAGTTAATAGATATTTTTCCCAATTTATTCTTGGTTTAATAGTTTGATTAGAATATAATTCAAATAATTTTGTAAAGACTTTAACATTTTCCCAATTTCCTTCATTTCTTTCAAATAGTTGGAAACCTTCTATATTATTATAACGGATAATATAATATGGAATATCGTTATCATTATCATAACCGTATGATGAACAACTAATTTTTAAATTACTTGAATCAATTTTATTTAGACATAATTCTATATTATATTCTTCTTGTAAATCGAAAAAATATTTAGCCAAATCATTTGTATTTTCAAATGTTTGCATAAGTTTTAATCCTTCAATAGATTTATTCATTATATTATTGTATCGATATTCTTTTTGCGAATATTTTTTTTTTTTTTCAAACCTTTATCACTCTGACAGCTGTTATAATCAATTGATATGTAGTCTTCTATATGTTTAAAGTAAAAATTTAAATAACGTTTTCAATCAATACAACAACAGGAAAACTATACAGTAACAAGAAAACACATATATTTAAATAATCTAGAATTCAATTCAATTGAAGTAATTTTAACCTTGACTTAAAAAAACATTGAAAATGCAAGTTTCCCACCCACACCCTTTATTCACACAGTCTGATAAACGGTTTATGCAACTTCCAACCAGAAGGGTCAAAAAAAAACAAAATACAAAAAATGTAAACAAATTTAATGCAGCAAACAAATCATGTATAATTCTTTTTTTAATTACCTCCGTTTGGCTGAATTTTAAAAAAATTAACCACGGAAAATTTAAATCAAGGGAGAGGGTAAACAACAAAAATTACATAGTAAACTGTCAATTTTCTTGTAAATTAAAAGCGCCGCACACAATAAATTTAAATATTACTGGGCGGTTGACAGCGGGGTGAGGGGTAAGCATGGGGGGAAAAAGGGTAATTAAAAGCAAGAAGTAATTAAATGTCACAATAATATTGGGCTTTTCTAGATCAATTAAACTCATTGAATGTTCGTGACTAATAGTGATATCAGAAAGACTTTGCAATTAGATATATGTAGGTATGCATCTAATTGAATTAGTGTGATTATCAATATCAATTAGATATATTTCAGTATACTAGAATGAAGTAGGTTTGGCTCAGAGTGTTAACTTTCACAACTCTTGTAAACCTATAACACCTTTCTTAACAATTTCAAAGAACATTATCGCTATATGACAAACATTTATAAACTTGTTAACATAATATAGTCGAACACTAAGTATGTTTTTCTTTGTAATTCATTTATTGTCACCACTAATTCCTTCCCCACACTTTCGGTACCTATGAAAATAATATATATATATATATATATGATTACTAAATAAAACTAAGAAAAAAAACACCAGTACTTTAATCAAAATTTTCTCCTCAACTAACCCAGATTTATTATGATGTATTTTTACTATCTTAAGATCCAAATATAATAATACATATTCTATGTAACCTAATAATAAATATAGCATTATATTGATCATTTATTATTTATTTATTGAGGTATATCACTCACTCGAAAAATCACATGCAATTTCAAACCTTCCTTATCCAAAAAATGGGAAGTTTTCTGTTGATAATAGTCATGGAACTATATTTAGAGGTGGGTTTAAAATAGTGGGCCACATAACATTGATATTTTTACAATTTCTGATAAATTGATATACATTCTCTAATGAATCTAGCCACACTCAATTACACTTAAAAACAAAAAAAACTATTGTTTTACAGCATACTTTTATATTCCTATATATGAACATTCTTGTTTTTTTTAATAACGAACGGCTGAAAATACTACGTTACATAAGTGTTACAGACACCTGTATGATATAGAACTATGGAGGGATTTATTGACAATGCGCAATATATTTATGACGCAAAGAAAAAAACGAAAACATCTTTACTTTAGTTAATGAACCACAATTTTCTTCTATTACCATTTACACTTCTCAATTGAATTATTTTTTTTAAATACAACACGTTTCCATTGAATGAATATAATTCTACTTATTACCCTTCCAACCTGGAGAGTATTCTGTAAAATTTGTCCAACTTCGGCTTATCCCACACTGTTAAATCTGTCAAAAAAATTCAATTAAATTTAAATTTAAATTTATTCTCTTTGCGCCTTCTTCTCCTCATTTTGGCGCGAAAAAATTGTTTCGAGACTGCACAAAATGATTTCCTTACTTGAAATAAAAACCGAACCTTTTTCGTTTTTGTTCTCTCTTTCTCGGTAAGATTATTCGCGTTTTCGTGTTTGATACATGTTTTACAATGATACGATATTATATTGTTCTCCCCCCTCTGCACTTTACTGCGTAAAATTGATTACTGTACATTATACTAAATTCTTCATTATATATATGCGTAGAATTGTAATCTCGCGACTTAATTCCATTGTTTTCTCCCAGGGATACCATGTAATTACTTTTTTTTGAGAAACGTAAATCTTAATACATCAATCAAAATACATTTCGCGATTTTAGTTAAATGAAATTAAAGTGATACAATACCATTTTCAGTAATTTCGTCATAATTAAATTAAATGATTTTGCTAAGTAATAGGTATTAATTAAAATACCAATTCTTATATGTTTCAACTCCTTTGTTTCTTCTTTTCGCTGCTTCATCATTTAACTTTATTTCGTGAAACTTTTCTCAATTCAATATAATATTTGAATATGTAACTACGCCAATTCAATCAGTTTTTTCCTAAATCGTAGATCATCCTGCGTGATATATAGAATCTTCTATAAAATATTTTTATTTCAGTTGAAATTAGCCTTCATCTTAATCAAGCAAAATATTTCGTATATTTAATAATTCTTTTTCTCTTTTGTCAAAATGTTCATGAATATATATATATATATATATACTGAATTACATTCAATTAACTCTTGACTACCGTTGTAATTATTCTTTATTCTCCTTGGTAATTAATTGAATTACTTTTTGATTTCTGTTCTTTTCAAGATTTTAAATCACCTAAGTAGTCAAACTTCTCAAGCTCGTTCTAACATTCATTCATTTTGAAAATAAATATAAAAAGATATCGATTCTGATCATATTTATCCAAAAAATAGCAACCAGCAGAAAAATAATTTAGTTTGAATTCCATTCCTTAATCTTTTATTCTCACTTTCGATATTAATATCTTTAAGAAAGTATTAACACAACAAAATAATGAAGTTCTCTAAAGCTTTACTGGCTACTACCTCTGCTGTTACTGTCTTAGCTGCCCCAGCTGCAGTTACTGTTACTGAACATGTTCATCAAGAAGCTACCATTACTGTTCAAGGTTATGTCTATTATTCTAATGGTGTCGCTTATACTTCTGTCTCCACTCTAGGTGTTGACAATGTTGCTAGTACCACTGCTGCGTACACTGGTCTAGTTCAAGAAAATGATCTTGGTGTTGTTGCTACTGATGCCACTACAGTTGATTCTACTTCTTCTACCATCACTATTACTGGTACCGTCACATCTACTCAAGCTATTCCAACCACCACAGCTCCGGTTGTTACAACTCCAGCCACCGTTGTAACTAGCGCAGTTGCCGCAGCTACCACCTCTGCCACTTCCGTCGAAGCTGCTACTACCAGTTCTACTACTGCTACCACTGCTGCCACCACTACCGCTGCATCATCAGATTTTGAAACATCTATGTTGAACGAACACAACATTAAAAGAGCTCTACACGTTAACACTCCAGATCTAACTTGGTCCGATACCCTCGCATCCTATGCTCAAGCCTATGCCGACAATTACGATTGTTCAGGTGTCTTAACCCATTCTGGTGGTGCATATGGTGAAAATCTTGCTTTAGGATATGGCACCACTGGTGCTGTTGATGCTTGGTATGATGAAATTTCAAGTTATGATTACTCTAACCCAGGTTTCACTGAAAACGCTGGTCATTTCACTCAAGTTGTATGGGCTTCAACTTCTCAAGTTGGTTGTGGTCTTAAATCTTGTGGTGGTGTTTGGGGTGATTACATCATTTGTTCTTATGAAGATGCCGGTAACGTTATTGGTGAGTTTTCAGAAAATGTTCTTGCTTTAGCATGAAAATATTTTTAATAAGAACAGACAAAAAATAACAACAATAACGACAATTTCAAACCATTCATTTATTATTCACATTTATAACATCCATCGATTTATCTGACTTTAAATATTCCTGCAGTTTTTTTTTTCTATTATCATAATAAAATCAGGAAGGGACAACTAAGAGATTAAATTAATCTCTTCGCCTGTATATTACTTAAAAAAACACAACAATAAAATTATATACCTATAAACAACGTCAAAAAATTTCATACTATTTGTACACGATACATAATATATCAAGAATTTTTCTTATTTGATTTTCTGCTATTTTATCGTTAAATTAAAGTGTATTTCATACATATACATATATAATGTTATATAGTGTTAACTACAACATGAAGTCGAGTCATTAGTAGATGGTCTTTGTAAATGAATATCTACAGGACCATTTCCACGTTGTGTTGAGTTAATATTAGTTGCATCTTGTTTCTTTCTAATTTGATATAATTTTTCTGCAATTGATTGAAAGACTTGTTGAATACCTTCTCCCGTCTTTGCACTAACTTCACTAAATAATAAACTATTTTCTTCAGCGTATGTTTCTGCCACATTTCTTTCAACAGCTCTTTTACCTTGATCATCATCATTACTATTCGATGCTAAATCAATTTTATTACCAACAAGATAAATAACTAAGGAATCATCATCTACTTTATTTTTCAATTCTTGAACCCAACTGCGAGCTTTCTCTAATGAATCTGCTTGTGTAATATCATATACCACTAATGCGGCATTTGCATTTCTATAATACATTGGAGCTAAAGATTTATAACGTTCTTGTCCAGCTGTATCCCATATTTCGAATTTCACTGTGATCTCTTTAGCAACATCTGAATCATTATCATTAATCGTGACTGTTTGTGATAAAAACGCAGCACCGATAGTACTTTCTCTAAATTCATCAAAAGAATCCTTAACGAATCTATTTACAATGGAAGACTTACCGACGGAAGAATCACCTAATAATACCAATTTAAATTGCAACATTCTTCTCTCGGTGTGTGTAATATGATTATAATAGATAGTATATAGAAGATCTAAGTCTTTATCTGACTATGTGTCTGTTACACTGTGTATAAACTTCGTATTTCACGTGAATAAAAGAGTAGAAATTTATATATTTAAATATATAAAGAGTGATGATTAAAAATCAATCTACCTTTTGACTGTGCCCTCTTATCACTTTTCCTTAGTACCTTTTGTATTTTAACCCGTTACCTCTATTTTTTTTTAGCTTTCCTTGCAATTGGGGTTGTGCGCATATAGATAGAATTTACACACTGTATATTTTCCTCACTATCCACCGTGCCACCTTAACGAAACAATGCATATATATATATATATGCATTGTGATGTAGATTTAACCTCTTATTTGATAGATCATGTTGTAATGATGTATTACTCTCTGCTGGTAAATAATACATTATACTAAGGTAGATATTTCATCATGTAAAGATATCACACGATCCATTATGTAGTGGCAATCCCTTCATCTCCCTGACATACACACATCGAATTCGTAAGCATCGGTTTTATAACAATATTTCCCCTTTCTCTTGTTGTTTAGCCGAACAAATTATAATTACAATGTACAATACTCATTTATAATCAGGTTGGGGTCAACTGTCTGTATTCTTTAACAATTGGAATGCTATTGTTATCCCATGAAACAGTAGTCGATTCTAATAACCAATCAAGGCGAACAGTTTCAATTATAAATATTTTATGTTTAACCAGAGCTGTTTTAATTAATTTATGTCAAGCATATATATATATATATGTATATATATACGATTATCTTTTTTGGAACATTGCCGCCGAGGTCAGACTCTAGAAAGAGTGAAACTGCACGTGACTTACAGCCAATAGTTGTAGAGAACGCCTTTTCCCTTCATAATGAAATACTACGCGAATTTTTGTTCTCTTCTCTCTGCGAAAATTGATTGGGCTCTTCTTTTTTTACTTGTTTCGTTGTTTTGCTCCGTAAGTTTAAACAATTTAATGGATTTTTCAACTAACAACAAATTGGTAAGACAAGAGCGTGCGATAGGTAGAGAGTTCAGTGAAAGAGAAACAACCCCTTTGAGATCAATTAAATAGTTGTTTGAATTAAATAAATAAAATAATTCAACAACATATATATATATATATATATATATATATACGTATACGAAGTTTAAAATCTATACAAGAAGAAATTTATAGGACTACGAAGGAAGGAACAAGAAATTACCGTATATAATTGTTCTACAATGTTAAGGTCAACGATAATAAGGAATACATTTTTAAAGAAAAGTTATTCAACAATCAACACTGGCACAAGTACAGTTGTGAAATCACATAAATTTCGTAATAGATTTTTAACAATTTCGTTATCTTTGGTAGCAATTTATGGTACTGGAATAATTTTATCTGAAACTGATAGCAGATATTCTTCTGTATTTAATGATAATATTCCTTTTGCTAATAATGTTTTAGAATCTTATGATGATATTAAGAGTGGTAATATTAAATTATCAGATTTGTCATGGGAAACAATAAAGAATAAATATAGTTCTTATATTACAGGTGGAACTTTAGGTATTCCATTATACAGACCTAAAAAAAATGAATTAAATAATGCAAATTTATTAAATTTATCAAAATTAGATCAAAGTAAATTAAAAGATTTAAACCCTGAATTCAATTTGATTTTAAATCAAATTAGATATACCGTTGATGTTTTGAATGATCAACAAATTCCTTTGACAAATTCTCAAACTGCAATAGTTACAAAACTCTTTGATCAATTATACGAAACTGTTTATAAATTTAATGAGAATTTAAATGAAAATATTAAAGAAAATATTGTTAATGGTTCAAAGAATAGAATAGATCAATTTGAGAAAAAATATTTACAAGAAACTGATGAAAAGAAAAAAGAATTAGATAGAAAATATGATGAAAAATTTGAATCATTTAAGACAATCCTTGAAGAAAACGTAACAAAATTATTAGAGACTAGTTTAGAATCAAATTTAGAGACTTTACAAGCAAAACAAGCAAATGAAATCTCTCTATTATCAATAACACAAGTTCAAGAATTTAATAAAATTATTGAAGAAAAAGTTGAACAAGAAAGAAATGGTAAATTAGCTAATTTAACTGCACTTGATGAAAGAATTGCCAAACTTTCAACTACTATGAGTAAATTCGGTGATATTCTTTCGAAGAATCAAGTTATTACCAGATTATCCCTAATGGTTAATGATATCAAAGGTCGATTGGACTCTAACAATTCATATAGTATTGAATTAGATGGCGATTTCTCAAAGATGAAAATTATTTCCAATGCACTACCTAAGGCTGGTTGTGGTTGTAGTTCTGGTAAATGTAAATGTAAAAAATGTACTGGTTCATGCTCTACAAAGAGTACCATTGGTGGTCAAAAACTTTTAAATGTGACCATTGAAGAATTGGAAGCATTATCAAAGGATGGTCCTATTCTTTCAAATGAACAATTGTTCAATAGATGGAATCTTTTGGAGAGTGATTTTAAAACTGCATCTTTATTACCACCAAATGCAGGTATTCTGGGTCATATTACAGCTAAATTTTTCTCTTTCTTTTTATTCTCAAAAAAAGGTATTTCTACCTCTAGTGATGATCTAGATGCATTGTTCGCCAGAGTACAGACTAATTTGGAAACAGCAAAATTGGATGATGCTATCGAAGATGTTATCTCTTTGAATGGATGGCCAAGAGTATTATGTGAACAATGGGTTAAAGATGCCAGAAGAAAATTAGAGATTGAATCTCTGATCGATGTCCTTGATTCTGAATTAAAGGTTATGTAAGCGATCGAGATGAAATGAGCATTAATATTTTTTTTGTTTATTCCTCACTTTATATTTCATAAATATTCATCATGTAGAAAAAATATATATTTAATTGATAACATTAGTAGAACAAACAAACAAATGGTAAAATTACAACTAAGTGTCTCAATTTTTTTATAGATGGTTAGTCTTTTGGTTTACAGATACCTTTACATAATAAATCTCTACCGCACTCCATAAGGGCATACATCCTATTTTCCACATATCCTGATTTATTGTAAAATTCAAGTTTATTTTTCATAATTTCTTCAGGGTCTTTGATTTGTAACAGCTCAGAAAGATCTTCAACAGCTTTTGACAATAGACTTTGATTATCAACAAATATTTTTGTTAAGTTGTGAGATGCATCGGAATAAAATGCGACAGGAAATGACCATTTCAATGCCGTTCTTCCTTCATTCAAAATCTTAATACTGTCTGTTAGAAACTGTCCTTCAATCCATGAAACATCCATCTTTTCCTGCAAAGCACGCACTTTTGATCCAATTGTTTGACCCAATTTCCAATCTAATTTGGCCGATATCTCATGCTCATTGAATACTCTATAATAGAAGGTATATTTTTTCATTGTCCTTGATAATTCTTCACTTTGTGTCTTTTTTGAGTTTTCATCATTTTTATACAATGTACACTGATAGAATGCTTTCCCATGTGGTGCCCAATCACCTTCACAAATCCAACAAAATTCATATTTACAACTAGAACATTTCATATGGTTACAACCACCATCCTTTTCAATATTTACCTCACATTTGGGGCATTCTTTCGTATGTGACATTACCCAGTTCAGATTCTCAGATTCTTTCCTCGCTTTCTTTACCCATGCACTAGTCACATTACAATCAGCTGGTGCATGAGTTTCAAATCCACAATTGAAACAAAATCTATGATCTGCATCACATTGAACAAATGGTGAATAATGTAATCTGGTATATTCAGCTAAAGATGATGTGTCTCTTAGATGGACTATGCATTTGCAATCTGCATAAGGGCACCACTTGTAGTTTCTATTATGCTTTTGAATAAAACTTTTTATGGAGGAGATCATTAGTTTCTTACTTGAATTATGTCCCATTATACTATCAATATCAATATTTTTCAAAGCTAGCGAACAATCCATACATGTTATGACATTACCACTATGAAGTTTGTCTTCGATATAGTGTCTATAACAGTCAATACAATATTCATGTCCACATTCTAACGAAAATGTCTTTGTATCTTTTTCTTCACAACAAATAATACAATTAAAATGTTCTTTGTAAGTAATACCTCTCTTTTTTTTTACTTCTGAAATCTCCCTCTCATCTATATCCTTCGTTACTTTAATATCGGTGGGTTTTACATCTGCTTGATTTACACCAATTTCAACCAATAGTTCTTCCATCCTTTCGGTCCAATTCTCAAGTAATCGCTCTTCATTCCAGTCATAATGTTGCATTAGTAAAAGAATATCTTCACGTGGCATATTGAATATCGGTTGCAAATGATCCACTCTCGTTAACATATTCTCAAAAATGTCCTGAGTAGTTAATATTTCATAGCTAAGATTCGGAACAGCCCCTTCACTTAATTCTTTTTTGCTGCTATGTTTAACTGGTTTGCTAAGCATAGAATCATACGCCTCATTATCATCATCATCGTATTCAAAATCATCTTCACTATAAGCAAAATCTTCTATTTCAAACTCTGACTCCTGGCTAACTAAACTCGTCCTCCTATGTTGGATATTGTCCGCCAGAGTAAATGAAGATGTATTATGAGAATCATATGTTTCGCTGTCATCTTTTTCATAAGTTAGGTCATCTATAAAATTGCTTGGCATCTTGGCACCTGGAGAATCAATTTTGGTCATCTTTTAATACCGCAAAACCAAATATTGAAAGGTTGAATGATGTTGTAGATGCTGTTTTAAATGAATTAGTATACCTATGCAATAAAAATTAGTCAAGAGGTTAGTTTTCGTTACATGGTACCTCAGCTTTAGTTTAGAATAGTTTTTAAGTTTTCGAGTTTGCCTGACCGAGCTATTTTTTAATCCTACCCACTCGGACTATTATGTAAGACCACATCTTTATTATCATTCGGAACAATTAAAATAAATAAAGACATACAGGGCAGTCTAAAAGAGATATTAGGTATTTAGTATGAAGGACAAGATGAACTACAGGTAAAATTATAGTATATGCGTTTGTTTGTATTAAAAACATAAATACGTTACATATAATACGATTATAAGTCATGTTATAATTTGTAGACGAAAAAGTCTTTGAGTGATTGCGAGTAAACCACCTACATTTTATACTATATGGAGAATCAAGCTATGAATCGAGAGTGACCACATAACAAAGAGTTATTCAATAATATATTGTTCTGCATTTTATCACGTGGAGTGTTCAACTCTATCAAGAGCGGCTTTGATTTTCATACCGATACGAGAACTTAGTTCATAATCATCGGCATAACCAGTAGCCCTCTCTAGCCATTGTTTACTCTCAGGAAGACCCTTCATACCATTTAGTTTCCAGCAAAATAATGCTCGTTCATATAAGGCAGCTGGGTAAGCCCATGGATCTTCTGTTTTTTTAATATAAGTACAAACACCACTCTTATCGATTGATATAATTTTAGTTAAAACTTGCGAATCCATTAATTTGCAACCTTCCTCAATATCACCCAATCTTCTCAATGTAAGGGACAACAACAAATTTCTCAATAATTCTTGATCTGGATCCATAGCTTCGATTGCTGGATTACTATATTCTGTTAACATTCTCTTGGTAATTTCCAAATCTTCCGGAATCATTCTATTATAACCATTGTAGAAATATGCAAGCTCATGAACAGGAGATGTCGCAATGGCGTCTAATGGGTCTTCAAGGTTTAATTGTTTTTGTTTATTTTTAAACTGTTCAACTTTCCTTAACATGAATCTATCCAGAGGAAGGTTCTTTGCTTTGAAAGTTTTTTTACCTAAATGATCTGGTGCACTGAAAATATATTTTATCGCTTTTTGTTTATAGTCTTCTGCCTTAGAAGAATCCTTCAATCCTAATATGCACATTCTGTAAGACTCTAAGTAACAACAACCTGCATAATAAGTGTATAAAGCATGAGACCAGTCACTAAATTCCAATAGACTCAACAAGTCATCGGCAGCTCTATCGTATTCATGTAAATGAACTAATGTGTTAGCACGATCAAACACCATCATAACTTTAACTTGTCTCATGTGAATCTTATCAACATCAATGGAATCCATTAATTGAATAGCCTCACGTAATTTTCCTCTAGATGACAGCATCCTAGCTTCATTTAACAACCAAAGTGCACTATTTGGGAACAATGCTCTAGATTGCAATAAAGCATTGACTAAAATCTTACCTGGATGAAGTAGAGTAGGTGCATCCATTTCGTTATCATCTAGTTCACTGCCTATTGTTAGTGCAGACATAGTCTTGTTTAATGAATTTGAACTCTCTCCAGTAGGTTGTCTACGTAATGAACTGGTAGTAGAGTCGGAACGTTTTTTTGTGCTGGTTGCTGCTGGAATATCAAAATCATCATCTGTAAATTGGAATGGGCCATCATAATAGAACATTAATGCAAGTAAACCAATACAACCATGTACGTTTCTTTCTTTAGTTGCCCTCCAGATCAATCTTAAACCATCTTCACGAGAACCACGGAAGCCAATAGCAGATAGAACAGCACCGATAGCTGGTGGTAACAATGATATCACGACCTGAAGGATACCAAAACATAAGTTGACACCTGAATGGACAAATTCATCAATAGTAGCTTGACTAGCATCCAAATCATCAGATAAAAAGACATGTTCTGTTGAGACACTGTCATCGTCCTCTTTTGGTAAACTGTCTAATGTAGCCATTCCTAATTCATTTCTCAATCTATTAATAGCAGGAGGATTACCTATATGCGCACCTGATAGTCTTTTAACTCTCATTTTATGGATTTTTTCAGCATATTCTAATAAATCTTTATCCTTTTGTTCTTCTGGGGTTAATTCGTATGGAATATCAACCGATGCAAACATTTTAGAATCACTGGAGATAAAACTTGCAGAAGAAGATTCGATTGACTCTGAAGTTTTATTGGCGTCTTCCATCTTCATCTTCATGAATTTATTCTTTAAACTTTTTTTCTGCTTGTTGGCATTTTTTATTTGTTGTAATATATCTTGTAAAGTATGATATGCCTTTCTCAATTTAAGAACAGCTTTTGCTGCTTCCATCATACTCTCACTAAATAACATTAACAAGGCATGCAATAAACAGGATTCTGTATAAGTGACAGCGTATACTGTCCCTGGAGGATACAGGGAACTACTTTTGATCTGATCCTTCTCAGCTCTTTGCTTACTTTTCAAAGACAATTGTTCTGCTCGAGCCAAGGTAGCCGAAGCAATCTTCATCTCTTCAGGTTCAAAACTTAAAGTAGCTTCTAAAAATTCAATGACACCTCGAGCCAATACATTAATAGTTTGATCAGGCCCGTCTGCTTTGTCACTTTCATTCAATAAAGCAAGACCTTGCTCTGCTTTATCGTCTAGGACATAATCCATAGCCCTTAGAGCTAATTCAAAATCTTGAGCTTGTTTCAAAATGATCTTAGTTTTCTCCTCTTGAGACAAAGTCTCTTGGGTGCCTCTAAAGGCATTTAATACTCTAAACATTATTGTGTTAGGGTATTGATATTATTGTTATATATGAATGCAAAAAGGGAATAAAAAATATTGGTTAGCTATGTGATTTTAATATTTTTATTCAATATTAAATAATATTAAACAATATTAATTAATACAGATAAAAAACAGGCTTTTCAACGTATGGTATCCGCTAATAAATGGACCTGTATTCGCTATTTAGAAAGGTGCCGTGACAGGTTTAATTATCTTGGAAAATTTCCCCTATTGTGTGCAGAATATAAGAGTTGGAATCATTTCGAACAATGAATATTTTGTTTTGGTCAGTTTTACATTTCTTCGCCTCCGCAGATAAAATTATATATAGATTTCCCGCATGATAATCAAAAGTAATAGTTACGGGCAATGTCACAATACAAAATGCAAATTAATCGATATTTGTTCCAGAAACAACTTTGAATAGTCATGCCCAGTTCTGATTATCTATGCGAATGTATATTAATGCGAATGTCTAAGAAATTTAATATATAAGAATGCTACATATTAATAATGCTATGATGCTATGTTTAAGGTGTTGATTTAGTCTTTTTAATCATTTTAACTTCTTTCTTGAATATTTTCTTCTTGGTCTTAACGTTAAATTTATCATTCATGGCAACGTTAACTGCGAACCTATCAACACTATCCCATACTTCTTGTGGTACCGTACGTGGTAATTTTCGACCGTATAGACATTGATCTACTAACCACATTCCTACAATAAATGATCTTCTATCCAATGTTCCATCCTTTCGGCAATCAACTAAGTCAAATATGTTTGCCAGCAATGGATTTGATAAATTAGATCTTTGCCATATTTTTTGAACAATTAATGATAAAATGAGTCCATCCTGAGGTAATAAAATATCAGAGTTATCTGTTGGAGGCCACCAGTGTAATGTTGTTAGATATCGAAATCTATTAGACATCCACATTGCCTCATATCTTCTACGCTCGTCTAGGCTAATGAAATTAACGTCACGATGAGCTTTCCAAGGTTTATCTTCATTGAAGCATTTTTTTTTGTTTTTTATGGTTTTATCTGAACTTTTGTTCTTTAACGTAGGCGATAAATTTATTGTCTTTTTCAATTTTTGTGTCGAAGTTTTATATGTTCTTTTGAGTACTTTTCTATACCTATGAGATTCTTGTGAATTACCATCGTTATATTTTGAACCAACAAGGAAATGATTTGACAACCTTTCTGGAGAGTTATGTTTGTGTATTAAATGTCCCAATATATCATTTTCTTTACCGTCGTCTATATCTTCATCATCGTCACTGCTGTCATAAGCATTATTGTTGTTGTCATAATCTTCTTTAGTCATCTCAGAAGTATTACTATCATTACGTAACGTTTTCTTTAACGTATTTGATTTTTTCGAAAGTATTAATTTATCATGATGATCCACGGAATAATTTTTCTTATGATTTCTTCTATGAAATTTATCTTTGACATGTTTTAATTTTGACATATGATGATATTTAGATTCAGGTATATCTAGTAAATTCATTGTTTGTAAAGAATGATCTAATTCATCCAATGAATCATTACAATAACCATATAATTGATCGGGAGGAGAATTAATTGACTCTTTAGCGATATATGCAGCGGCTTGTACAGCAGATGACAATGGTGGAGGTGGTGTTACTATTCGATGACCAGAATGAATTTTTTTAATTACATCATTACCTCTTGGTGATGAAACAGATAACAAAGAAACAGAGGACGAATTTGAAGGTGATCTATAATTTGATAATGGCATATTTGGTTCTAACATTAATGAATGTGCACTGTCATTATCATTATCATTTGTGTCAGATGAAATTGTTGTTGTTGCAACAGCTGTCATTGCAGCTAATTTTGCATCTCTATCATTAATCTTACTTAATAATGGTTCATCAGTAATTGTAATTCTAATTGGTGTTGAAGAATTTGATAAAGAACACATAGTATTACTATGTTTTTTAAAAATTGCTTGTGCAGCTCTTAATGAATCTGTACTAGGTACATTATCCAATGTGTATAATTTCCCACGTTTCAACATAACGCATTTGAATTGTGCAGGTGTGGTTAGTAACTTATCATTAGATGATTTACGAGTACAAATGGAAAAATTAATTATCAAATTGAACCAACTTATATATATATATATATATATATATATATATATAATCAATTGAATAAACGCTTAGTTTCTGTCATCACTAACAGTCAAGAAAGGGTACACATCAGTACTACCTATTGTCAAAAAAAAGTGAAAAAGCAAAAAGAAAGAGAGAATGATTAATAGAACAGATCTCTGTACATCAAATTTAGTGAATAAAGAAGTCACATATAAAGAATAAAATATGTTGATGGAATGACATAAAATAAAAAACAAACAACTAAAATCTGTCAATTTCAATCAATTCATCACCTCTTTTCCAGTTTTGTTTACCCAAAAATAACTTTTATCCGAATATTATATAATACAATTTTCATTCATTTAAACGACACAAAACAAAATTGATACACGTAGTTAAGTACTATTTTCGTGCTTTGTTGTACGTATATTTGTCTGTATGAAAAAAAAAGAGAGGCGTTGACGTTTAAAGTCACGTGGACAAAAAATCATTTTTTATTTTTAAATTTCAACATTTGCTGATTTTCTTTGTAAAATGGGCCTTACAAGAAACATGATAGAGTAAACACTAGCAAAAAAAGTACAACACCCAAAAGACTACAATCTCTATATACAGACGATAAGATATATATAGATATATATATATATATAGCGAGGATGGCAGAACAAATTAGTCATAATCGATCATTAAATGTTAAAAAACTTGGTGAGGATAAGAAACGTCTATTAAAAGAATATTATAAATTATCAGATGAAATTGATAGTAATGCCGACAACGATGGGGTAGCTTTGACCTCTACTGAAGGGGATATTGTAACAGCATCTTCTACAGAAGTTTCAGATAATAATGAGAATGATGCAACTTCAATTGAATCATCAAATACTGATACAGAGAGTAAAATTAATGAAATGACATTACAACAAATTTTACAAATTCATAACCGATTAGTTGGTCAAGAAATTGAAATGAGTAACTCTATTAAGAATACAATCTATGATAATTATTACGATTTAGTGAAAGTTAATACTTTATTACAAGATATTGTTCAAAGAGATAATACTCTAACAACTGATCAACAAGACAATAATACTCACGCAACAAAGGATAACCGAATTCCAACCCTATTAGGGCAACTGCAAACCCTATTCGAACCCTAATCGCTTTCCTAGACAAAAGAAACACCGGTAATAAATTCACTATGGCCGTTCTCCTCGGTTCGTTTTTACCACAAATTGCGCCACCTACACAGAAACGGCCAGAGAAAAGAATCTCACTGCTGCTGCTTCCGCCCCCCGAAATTGGAAAGTTTTTGCGAGGGGAAACGAAAGGCAAATTCTTTTCCATGGGAGTTTTCTACTATTTGTACGGCCGTTAGTCTGTTAAAAAATTAGTCGGATTTGCGGGGAGAGAATGGGCAGACACGAGTGATCGTGTTGCACGACCTCGAAGGAAAAGAAGGGGTCAATCGATTACTACTAGCAGTAACAAAAGCAGCGGACAAACAAAAATTACTTTGAGAGAGCCAAGCTTATAATGAGGAAGAGAGAGAGAGTGTGTGTGTGTGTCAGTAAGAATCACCCACACGGTAAACTTCGGACAATTTTTAGTTAGGGGATTGTTTTATTTGTCATTCCAATCTCTGCAAGGCTGCGAATGATGAACAAACTTGATGTAATTTCCTTCAAACTTCTCAAAAACAACAACAACAACATAAACTTGCATTTATGTATTCTGGGTTGAACCTGCGATAGTGAGATGAGGGTTCTGATCATTTAGATACATCTCTATTGAGGGGTAAAGTAATCTTTGAATGTTTTATTGACATTTTATATTTTAATTAAAAATTGTTTTCAAGGCTTATAACTGATATTATTTTACATATATACCTTTTTTTGCATTCTTATCTATCGTGATATATATATATCTACATATATATAAATATATATTGACGATAGAATTTATTTTTTGCAAGTTTTGAAATTAAATATTACGTAATTAACTTATTAAGATCAAATTAAAAGAAAACTAAAAACTATACCAAAAAAATATAATAAACATACAATGACAAATTTGAATTCACCGATTGCTCCCATAGAGAAAGATATAAATCATATATTACCAAATGAAAAACCGGTTACTACTACATCATCTTTACAAGCATATATTCAATTAGTTGAACCTGTAATGTTTTTACGTGGATTTGAAATTAATGATACAAATATTAATAATGATAAAGATAATGGAACTCCACCTTGTATAATGAGAGGAACAGTTATTCTTCGATTGTTAAAACCAACAAAATTGAAAAAAATTTCATTATCATTTACAGGTGATTCAAGAACTGATTGGCCTGAAGGTATGACAAGTCTTGCAATGAAAGAAACAAATAAAATGGTATTACAAGATGAATTTTGTGAAAATAAAAAATTAATTGAGAATAATTGGCCATTTTTCAATTATAAAAATGTTAATTTATTATTAAAAGATGAACAATTGAAAAATAAAAACAATAAAAAAAGAAGATTGACTAGATTAGAGAATATTTTAAAATTTTCCGGAGCTTCAATTTATAGACCATTGAATGATTGTAAAATTAAAGATATACCGAATTTACATAAGAATGATAATGGATCATCATTAACAAATCAAGATAATTTATCTGATGTTTCACCAGCAACAAGCATTAATAATGATAAATCAATTGATATGGATAAAATGAGTAAATTAATGAAAACAAAATCTTTAAATGAACATAAAGAAACTTCATCATCACAACGAAGAGGTTCATTTTTTTCTGATTTATTGATATCACCATTTTCTCATAATAACAATACATCAATACATCCAGATAATGATAATTTTGCAATTGAAGATGATGAAACAGATGATTTAAATTCAATTAATGATACATCTTCATTATTTGAAAAGGATACTTTTGTATTTCCAACAGGTGAATATGTTTTCCCGTTTGAACAATTGATTCCTCATACTTTACCTGAATCTATTAAAGTAGAATATGGTCAAGTGAAATATCAATTAATGTTAGAAATTAAACGTTTTAGTATGTTCAAATCTTCCTTTTTATTATCGAAACCTATTCAGCTTATAAGATCCCCATCTGATTCATCAATTGAAGAAAGTGAACCAATTATTATTAGTAAGACATGGAAGGATAGATTAAACTATGATATATTGATTAATTCAAAAAATGTTATACTAGATGCTTTTTTACCAATATCAGTACATTTAGCTCCCACCGATAAAATTTGTATATATAGAACTAGAATCTATATCACAGAATCTACTGAATATTATGCAAATAAAAAATCTATCCATAGAGTTGAAAAGACCAAAAAATATCTGCTGGCAGAACATAATGGTCCATTTAATGATCCTGATAATAAAAATTTAGATAGAGAAAATTTTAGAAATTATGGTAATTTATTAGAAGAAGAAACTACTGGTGATTTAGTTGATAAAGTATTTGAATATCAAGTCTTCGTTCCAAAGAATTTTAATGGTTATAAACAATTACACCCAGATACTACAAATGAAGATATTATCGTAAACCATTGGTTGAAAATTGCATTTAGAGTCTCATTTGTAATAGATGGAAAGACCAGGTTCTTTGAAGTATCTATAGATTCTCCAATACGTGTCCTTCATAGACTTTGTTCTCATGCTAATACATTATTACCAAATTATTACTCCAATATTAAAATGCCAAATGAAGAAGGATATGATCCAATGAATAGTTCAACTGTTAATAATTTATATCACAGTTCTAATATTTTTTTCCCAAAAGAACTTTGTACTTCTCCTATTTTAAACACAGATTTGGATGTCTTTGATTTAACAATTCCTTCAATATTACAAAATGACAGACATCGCCAGAGAAGAGGCTCGAATAAAAATAAAGATAATGTTAACGAGAATTCAACAGGTAAACGGTTATCATTATCATTAGCCTCATTGGGAGCAGCAAAGCCTACGAGAAATACTCTAAATATTGATGACGATAATAGTAGAAGACATAGCATAGCTCTTCTGGACTCTCCAAGAATGGTATCGAATATATATGAACCACAAGCTTTAGCTAAAGAATTGGCATATCCTCAAGCCATACCTGCTTTTAGATCTACTGTAACCGTACCAGTACCAAGATTAGAACCACCACCCCCACCTTACCAGAAGACTCGTCATCATTCCATTCCACAGACTTTTTCAACGATGTCTCAATTAACGGAATCTCAAGAGACACTTATTGGTAATAACGTTGATATAAATATTAATACAGTTGTTCATTTCAAGAATCCAAATCCTTTTAAGAAGCCAAGTAGTACAAAATTTAATCCAACGTATTCATTTGACGGAACTGCTCCTGATCAACATGACCTTCCAAACTTTATGTTTTCATCTGCAGAAAAGAACGATAAAATACTGAGAAGAAATAGCATCGCGCATGAACCAAGATATAATAGTAACAATAAAAATAAAACTCTTCTTGAATCACCTTCAAGATTCCCCCCTGACTATGAAGTTTCAGAAACTAGTGAACAAGATGATCAGAACGATCTAACAATGTTTAACCTAGATGAAAATGCATGGTATCCGCATCCATTAACTTGATATCAACTATCTTACTAATATTCTAAAACTTCAGAACCCCCTCACAATAATAACGCTTAAGGATACAATTAAGGTATCTGCCTTTTGATTTTATACATTCCTGAATAACGCTTAATAATTAAATAATTAAATAATATATAAAGAGACAGAATATTTAATATAACAATAGCGTATATTCATTCTCGTGAATCATAAATACATATATACGGCGAGAGCCTATTCCATAATATTACTAATAATGAAATTACCCTTTTCGATCAGTACAGACCGTTCTTCTTGAAGTTTTCGACATTGAAGTTCTTTCGTTTTTAATTTGATACGGGACCTAGCCAATTCAGTGTCAATGAATGAATCACCCTCAAAATCTTCGATATCTTTCCATAATACAGGTAAGCGTGCTTTTGTGTTAGGATTAACCGTACTAGTACCTAAAGAACCTTTCTGTACTATATTTTGTTCCCAATTATCTTGGTCATCATCGCCGTCCTTTTCGTTGATGGCCTGTTCGATCAAATGTTTTCTATTCTGTTTCTCTATAAGCATTTCGCTTTTTGTTAGGGCCAATTTACCATCATCAGTGATACTATCTGTGTAGTCTTCTGTGCTTTTTATATCCTTATATTCATTAGCCTTGGCGATGCCACCATTATCCTTATATGTGTCCAATAGATCTAGTCTTTCTTCTGATGTTAGTAATTTTGCGTAATCCCTCTCAGATGGCGTTCCTTTTTCAACTTCTTGGTTTTGTTGAAACTTCTTCCTTAGTTTCTCCTTCTTTTTCTTTAACTCATCTATTTCTGAAATTGATAATATATTACTATCACCTAAGTCACCCACATCTTTTTGTTCTATTTTATTTAGTTCAGACTCATCTTCTAGATTTAGCACTGTACTATTATTATTCTTAATTTTGTATATTGATTCATATGTATCCTTTTCTTGGTCTATCTTTAAAGTATCATCAGAACTTGTTGAACTATTAGGCTCTCGTGATTTGGCAGATATTGAAAATGGAGAAAGTTTCCTTGCCCCCTTCTTTAGTTTCAAACCAGGTAAGGAATCAAAATTGTCTACTGCATCATCGTCATCAAAGTCTAAAGATATATTATTTTTATTCCCCTTCGGTTTGGTAGCAGAAGAATTTTTAGCAGAAATTGGTAACTTAATCTTATTTCTCTTTCTAAAACTCATTGTAACGACCTCATTATTCGTATAATCCTGGTTCTTTACAACTGATAATCTAACTGGTACTATTATCAAATAAACTTGTTTTAATGATTCCAATGAAATATTTCTTTTCTTTAAATGGTACAATAAACGTAACAACTTTAGTTTTTTTTTAAATATCGGACTCTGCTATAGATAAACAAATCCAAGAATGATTTAAAGTGGAAAATGTGAAATTAAAAAAGTTAATGCTAATGTTTTATTAGATTTTATTTGTATATATATTACAAAAACTGTTAAAAATATTATATAATGGTAGAGAAATTCTGTATTTACTAAAAAATAATGATTCTCATGATATGAATGTCTATCTACAAAACTGAAATTAGTTTGTTTTTGTGGTTTAAATGGGTAAAAAATTATTCAGCAAAACTATTCTTCCCTGCTGGGAGTACGATATAACGATATGTCGTTTCCAGTACCGGCATTCTCTAAAACTTGAGCTTCTTCATCAGAACTATAATCTTCGGGACTTTCAATATCAGATCCCGACTCCGAATCACGAGACTGTAATTCATCTTCGCTAAGCGTAATATTGGACGAAAGTGTATGCAGTTTGTTGAATAGAGGGTTGTTTGGTTTGACATAAGACTGACCGTCGTCATTTGGATCCAGGTAATCGTCATCATCATCCGGGTTAGGAGGTGAATAATCAATAAAGTCATTTTGTAAAGTAGTGCTAAATTGTTCGTGTGCCTTTTCATTATCACCTAATTTAAATTGATTGGTATATACATACTTCAATGCATCATCGTAATTGGAGTTAGTTTCTGAATCTTCATCAGAATCAGCATGGAATGAATCCAAATTTAAAGTGGTCTTGTGACCTGATGGGTCGATATATTCGTAAACTGTGCCTTTTCCTCTGGGGTTTTTGTCCTCAGGAGTATCACTTCTTATGGTGTCATCTTCTAAGTTATTACTGTATTTATAAAATGACTCAGTATTAGGTTCTTCACTTGTTTCAATATAGTCTTCACCTTCTTTAATTAGATTATCATCGTTTTGTTCGAAAGAACCATGAGCTTGTTCTATTGGATCATCCAAATCATCAAGAGGATCAATGTCTCTATTCTGCTCCGTCAATTTGTCTAATAATGCATTATTTTCTTCCATTTGTAATTCTGGATCGTTAGCTTCTATTAAATGATCTTCATAATCTTCAGCATCGACATCTTCCAAAACGAAATCACCAAGCACTGTATTATATTTTTCTCTGATATCTCTTAATGTAGTATCCATAAAATTAACCCAAGTTTCTTCATTCAAAGCAGTTTCGACTCCATCATCGGTAAACGTCAACTTCAATTCCTCGACGTACTCCACAAATTTAGCGACCTCCTCTGCAATTAATGTCAAATGGCCCATGTAACCTAGTCTAATACCGGTATTCATTTCATTTTCTTCGCATGTTTTATCTCCTTTTATGATTTTATCTGTTATCTTCATGTCAACTAATAAACTTGACAATAAAAATTTATTATAACCTGATTTCAATGGTCCATTAAATATTTGTTGAACGATATCAAATACTACGTTATGCAAAAAATTATTCCACTCGAATTGGAAAAACATATCCATGATATTAGTAATAATTCCAGTATCATTCAATGCGATTTTCAATTGATCACCAGAGAGATTCTTTTCACGAAGAGCTCGTTCAGCTTCTTTAGAGTTATCTATTTCATCATCAGGGTATACTTCATTATCGTTTTCATCCGTGGCATTCAATTCTTCGTTATTTACTGGTTCATTCATTGATTCGGTATCATCATTCTCATCCTCTTCTGTCTTTGAAGAATCATTTTCTGAACCATTCAATTTTAATGCTTCTAATTTGTCAGTAAGCTCATCATTTTCAGAGATATCATCTATCTTGTTAATATTATCTCCATCGGTATTTTCTTCTTCTTTCAAATTTTCTTGTCTAATACGATCTCTCTCGGAAGTAATTTTTTCACCTTCAGGTTCATTTAATAGTGCCATATTTGAACAATGCAATAATTCCGCCACCAATTCGCAAATCTTAAATCTTTCAAAACCCAATGGTTCTATTTCTCCAATTGGAGTTTGTAACATTGGTAAACCACCATGAGTTAATAATTTTGCAAAATCACCCATATGATTTGCAAATGCTTTCACTAATGCAATTAAATGTACTGGATCTCTATCATTTGGTGGATGTGTCTTTATTGTAGTGTACATGACTTGAATAAAATCATAATCAGAATTATTTTTTCTAATCATTTCAATTATTATTCCAACACCATTACTTAAAGAAGTACTACCTTTTAACATTATATTAATTAATTTTTCGACCATTTCAGTAGAGACTAATTGTCTTGTTAATTCATTTGGACCAATCCCTAAAGCAATTTCATTATTTGAATTAGCACTTAATGTAACGAAAGCTTTTAAAAAATCACCAGCTGCACTTTGAACAGATGTATTATATTTATCGAGATCTAATCTATCTATTAAATTTGGAATTAAATCTTGTTCCTTTAAACAATTTATAATACCTGTTGGAGAATCTTGTTTATCTGTTGAGATAACTTTCAGTAAAAAATCCATCAAAGAAGGATTTTCAATATGGTTAAGAAATCTTTCTGCACAGCTCTTTTGTGATAAAATAAAAGTTAACATTCCATTAACATCCATATCTAATAATCTTTCATTAATTTTCATAAAATACGATGAAGCTGCAACTGATAAAGGTGCTTTATGATCCATAATTGACCACAATTGTTCTAAAAGTTGAATATTTTCCATTATAGTTGATGCAATTGGCCATATATCTGCAGATAAAATTTCTGCAGCCATTCTTGCTCTTTTTGATTCTAATTGTTCTTCACTTTCAGGCGGAACAGTAACACTAGTCTCTTCAGAAATCATTGAACTAGCGTCATTTTCATCTTTAAAATTAGTTTCAATTTCTTCGTAACCTTCAGAAATTTTATTTGTAATAATTGTTTCACCTGATTCACGATCTTTGGTTGGTTCTACTATAATTACATCACTGTTCAAATCATCAATACCATTATTTTTTTTATCGTTTTCTAAATCTGTAAAAGAATCATTATTTTTTATATTAATTTCATCGAAATCATCAGTTAAAATTTTTTCATTAGTAACAAAATCAATTAATTTTTGTAAAACTTCAGGATATTTTAAATATATTAATAATTTAAAATTTGAACACATTAATTCTGTATATAATTCTTCATCATCTAATAAATCATCTAAAATATTTAAATCAGGTTTATAATCTTTATAATCTTCTTCATTACTTGGTAATTTATCAAGTGTTGTATCTTTGGAATCATTTTTAATTTTATTTTCATAATTATCAGATTCACTAATTGGACTACCAGATTCTGTAGAACTATTAGTAATTGTTGTAGTTGTTACATTAACGATTGTATCATTGATTTCTCTTGTATCTTCATTATTATTTTCGATTTTAATAAATGCTCTATTTAATAATTTTGTTACAGATGATTCAATAGAATAATCTTGACCAAATTTCCAAAATGAGCCAGACATTTAAACAAAAATATTTAAATGATTGAAAAAAAAATGTATAGAGAACTTTGTTATGCTAATGACGTTATCTTCAAATACTATAGATATATGAAGAAAGAAATGGAAAAAAACAAAATGCAGGGAAGTGAAAGTAACTTATAATAATTTTAATGATACAATTATCAAAAATAGAACAAAAAAAATATGACGAATTATTAAATGAGAATATTAATTTTAATACTGGAAGATCAAAAAACAAAAAAAATGAATGAATGAAAATGTATTGATTATTATATGTTCTTTCAATCTTTAGGTTAATCTTCTCTTATTAGTTTCAAAGTAAAAATAAAAAAGATAAAAAAATATTGTAAAGGTAATATTATGTATATGTGTTTATATACATCTAAAGTAGGAAAAGATTCCAATTAGTAACTTTAATTAGTGACTATTTTTTTTTTAATTCCTTTATGCGAATGGGTAAATTACCTTAATAAGCTACTATTTAAGTTTCTATATACATATATTAATGATGTTACAATTCTTCGTTTTAATTATAATTAAATTAAGACCCTGTAGTCATTTTTTCATTTCAGTTCTGTTTAGTTCGTGTATGAATTGTTAATGAATTTTCAAAATAGAGAGAGAAAAAACGAAAATTGAATATATTATTATGGGTGAGAAAATTGACAAGCTATTTTGGTGGAAGTATCAATAGTAATAATAAACATGACATATTGTAATTTTCTACGTAGTAATTAACTTTGCAAAGTATTGTTATAGGCTGTTATTACAGTCTTGATGAAATAGAGAGAGAAAGAGAGAGAGAAAAACAAATTAATTTCAACTGCAATAATTAGAATACTAAGAGGTCACTACCAACGACCCCTTCTAGATTATATATATTGATAACTGAGGTAAAACAAACCGTAGAGTGTTCCTCCCGGGGGAGACAATTCAACTACAGAATTTACGTAGAAAATGACAGCTGTCAAAAAAATTAGTTGTTGGTTGTTGGTTTTCAAGTGTTGAGAGGGTAAACATGTAATTCGTAATAAGTGATATTGTGCAGTATATAGAGATAGTGTGATACATAAGAACTGAATTGGATAAGATCATATCATACGTAAGAACCTCTTCCTCTAACCTATTTTATTCTACTCTCTCGGAGATAAACTACACTAACAAAATGTTAAAGGGGCACGTGACCAGTTGAATCTGTTGTAAAAATTACACTAAGAAATCACTGCAGATGCCACAGTTTTTTTTTCTTTTATAACGAAAACATATATTTCCCATACGGCAAAATTTGGAATTTTCTGTGTGAAAAATGCTTCAATTCCATTCGGATCCGAAAATTCTTATAGTTCATTTTACTATGTGAAATAAATTTTTTCGGACGAAACAAAAGAAAAAGGGATATTCAGAATTTTCATTTCGCTTACTAATAAAATTGTTATTTAGCAGAAACCAAAAAAATTAAAAAATTTTCACAATTTCTTCGCTTTGTGCAGAAAAACCAAAGAGAAAGACTGCTTGACAAATTCTCTTTGGGCATCGCAAATCTTGTTTAAGTAAATTATTTTGATATTTTTTATTCAAGGATATTATTATTTACTTAACTGGTAAAATATTACTGCTAGATCATTCAAAATAATAAGGATTTGGATAATCTGGTAACCCTTTTTGCAATTGTAAATGAATAAAAAACAAGGATACCTTAGGTGGATCATGTATACATATTGATATTTGAATCCCTATTCCCTTAATGAATCAATAGATTCGTCAAACTTGTAAGGAAGGGTTTAAGTATCTAGTGATAACTTCTTGTAATTTTGAAAGGTACCACTGGCTTGTTATTTGTTTTATCAACTAAAGGGATATTATAAGTCGTTGCAGCTTTTTAAATACAACGATTAACCCTTTCCCCACTATCTTTATTTTGTATATATCCCTCACTGAAGTTTAGAGTGGAGTCTCTTTTTTTTTCAGAGAAAGTTATGTGGAGTGCATTTCGTATATTATGAAGCAAGTTACCTCATAAAGTTTAGTTATCTTTACAAGTGTTTTTCATTATATTATATCTTAATAATATTTAATCTTCACCGCTTTATCAGTAATTGTTCTTTTTGGTACAACATATTTTTCATGTTTTATTTTTTTATTATATTGATGTTCTACTTGATTTTCTTACGCATATACTCTTTCTTATGTAATAATGCATTTAAACCTTGATAGGAATATTCTAATTAATTTGAAAATAAAATATATATAATATTCATTTTAATTGAATAATATTTTTATTAATTGATAGGATACAATCTTTTTTTTATTTTAAATTGAGTGCTTTTTTTTAAAAAAGTTATTTGAATTCATAGGTGCTTCCTATACTTAATTTAAAAATATTATTGAATTATTTTATCTGATAAATTGTTGTTGCATTTATTCGGATATATATATATATATATATAAATAGATAATAGCAGTGTGAATGAACAATAATTGAAATTAATAAATTTTATCATTTCAGATTAATCAATTTAATTTTGCTTTTTTAATCTTTGCTTTATTCGTCTCATATAAGAACCATTATTATAGACTATCAATTAAATTATTAATGGGTTTATTAGCTGCTGGTACACCATTAACTTGGTATGATTCAAGACGTTATAATGAACATGTTAAAACTGAAGGTACAGAACAACTATTACAAGTTATGAAAGCTGCCGCAAATAGAGATCATGATCCATTATATTGGGGTGATGAAGTTGAATATATGTTAATGGAAATTGATGATACAAATTGTAACACTATGTTAGATGTAATCGATGATAAAATTATTACAGATTTAAATACTGATGATTATCAACTCTGTAAAGATAATAATGTTGAAATTCATCCAGAATATGGTAGATTTATGGTGGAAGCAACTCCAGGTGGTCCTTACCATGGTTTAACAAATGGACATTTTGTTGAAAGTAATATGGTAGAAAGAAGAAAAATTATTGATTGGAAATTAAATCAATATGCAAGAAGATTATCAAAGGGTAAAAGATTATCTGTATTAACTATAACTTCTTTCCCAAGATTGGGTGCATCAGGAAAATTTTTAAATATTGAAAATCAATGGGATCATAAAAATTCTGCATCAAGATCTTTATTTTTACCTGATGAAACTATTAATAGACATGTAAGATTTCCAACTTTAACAGCAAATATTAGAGTAAGACGTGGTGAAAAAGTTTGTATTAACTTACCAATGTATAAAGATAAATTTACACCAGAATATGATACTTCTATACATGAAAGAGAATGGTTCACTCCAGAAGATTTGGAATCGAAATTAGCTTCAAAGAAAGGCCACGTTTATTTAGATGCAATGGGATTTGGTATGGGATCTGCTTGTCTACAGATGACTTTTCAGGCTCCAAATATTGAAAAATCAAGATTTCTTTATGATTCTTTAGTAAATTTTGCTCCTATTATGTTAGCGGTCTCTGCTGCTGCACCTGCATTTAAAGGTTGGTTAGTTGATCAAGATGTTCGTTGGAACGTTATTTCAGGAGGTGTAGATTGTCGTACTCCATTTGAACGTAGTACAGAACCTATATTACCGAAATATAATAAAAATGGTTTTGGTGGTGTAAGTGAAGAAGAACAATCAAAATTACAAAGAATTCCAAAATCAAGATATAGTTGTGTTGATTTATTTTTAGGCGGTAAAAATAAACATTTTAATCGTACCTATAATGATACAGAAGTTCCAATTAATGATAAAGTATTAAATAGATTATTAGAAAATGACATTTTCCCATTTGATTATGATTTGGCTAAACATTTTGCACATTTATTTATTAGAGATCCAATCGCAATCTATGAAGAAAGTATAAATCAAGATAATATGACATCAACGAACCATTTTGAAAATATTCAAAGCACAAATTGGCAGACTTTACGTTTTAAAGTACCAACTCAAAAAGCTATTCCATCAAATAAGAGTGCCCCTGGTTGGAGAATAGAATTCAGGCCTCTTGATGTACAAATTACAGATTTTGAAAATGCAGCCTATGCGAACTTTATTTTCCTTATCTCCGAAGCAATTTTAACTCTTGGTGAGAATTTGAACCCATATTTGAAAATGTCACAAGTATGGGAAAATATGCATAAGGCACATTCAATGGATGCTATAGTAAAAGAAAAATTCTATTGGAAGGATTCTTTTAAAACCGAAACTTCTTCTACATCGTTGCTTTCAATCAATGAAATTTTCCACAACAGTGAATCGGGTATATTTGCAACTTTTATCAATCCAATATTGATGTACAGAGGTTTGGTTAACAAAGAATGGCAAGAATTGCAAGTGTCTCCAAATTATCAGAGATTATATTATTATCTGAAGGTTATTTCTGATAGGGCTTCTGGTAAGACCGTATCTGTTGCAAGGTTCATACGTAACTTCATTATTAGTCATCCAGATTATAAACAGGATTCACAAGTATCAGAACTGATTAATTATGATTTAACGCTGATGTTTGAAAGACTAACTAATCTAGATAATGCAAATGATGAAATTACTGCATTGTTTGGTCATTCTACTGCAGAATACTTGACAAGCACCAAATTAAATAAATAGAGGTATTAATATTATTATTATTATTATTATTATTATTTTATTTTAAATATAAATCAAATAAAGTGTAACATATTCCATTTCAGATTAATATTCAACTATAACGTTAAGTATATTATTTAAAATAATAATTTTTGAAAAATATTAAAAGAAAAACAGCAAATGTCATCGGTGTCATATACGTGGAAACTTCAAGAATATGGCAAATAAAATTTTCAAAATTTAATTTGAAACATGTTGTCTTGAAAATTATTTAACTTGATTAACCAAAAAATTTCTCTTACTTAAAGCAAATCAAAAAAATACCGAATTGAATAATTAACTAAACTTTATAACTATCAAGTCAATAATGGACCACTAAGAAAAAAGAATAATCTTGTACCTAGGACCTTCATTTCATTATATCTCAACTGGAAGCAGAAGTCAGAATAGAAAAAAAATTCTTCCCCGCCAGGACTCGAACCTGGAATCTTCTGGTTCGTAGCCAGACGCCGTGACCATTGGGCCACGAGGAACAAGAATTCAGAAAATAAAATGCTTAAATCAGACTATGTGCCAGTCCTTTATTTTCTACAAATGTATTGATTGCTCTATATAGAATGTTTAATAGTTATTATTATTATGTATATTAACCACAACAATATGGTGGTCGTTCTGTTCGTTAATAAGTAAAGGTATTAATAGTAAGTACTATATTTGTTATTGTCAGAAACTAAGGGTAACTTATAGTGACACTTAGTCCAAAAATATTGTAAAGAGATAATTTGCAATATCGGATTTAAACCAGCATTTGTAAAAGACCAGCAACAAAACATAAAAATTAAAAAGACCAGCCATCTATTCAGGTGAAGTGTTCAAAAGAATTATGGCATATATAAAGGCCATCATTGTAAAATAATAAA